>PVIH01023002.1:0-25821 GCA_004025045.1 Sigmodon hispidus
TGTTGATCCTACCAATCCAGGAACATGGGAGAGCTTTCCATTTTCTGATATCCTCTTCAATTTCTTTCTTCAATGATTTAAAATTTTTGTCAAATAGGTCTGTTACTTCTTTGGTTATAGTTACTCCAAGGTATTTAATACTATTTGCAGCTAATATGAAGGGTAATGTGTCCCTTATTTCTTTTTCAGCTCTTCTATTCAGATAGTCTTTAAAAAGTAGGCTAAACTCAGAATAATTGGTGTTTTCATGACATAGGTTCAGTGTTACCAGCAATACTTCTTAAAATAATAAAATCTAAAGAAAGAAATTAACTCTTTTAAGGAAATATTAACTTAAAACATGTAGAGCTATCAAACACTGTTATTTAACATCATAAAGATTAAGTCAAATTTAATATTACAATAAAATTCATATGATTTTAAAAATGGAGAGATATATGGATAGATACCTCACCAAAAAAATATACAGAGTGGTGGGGGCACATGCTTTTAATCCCAGCACTCAGGAAGCAGAGACAGGCAGATCTCTGTGAGTTCAAGAACAGCTTAGTCTGCAGAGATAGTTCCAAAACAGGCTTCAAAGATACACAGAGAAACCTTGTCTAGAAAAACAAAAAAGATAGAAAGAAAGAAAGAGAGAGAGAAAGAAAGGAAGGAAGGAAGAAAAAGAAAGAAAGATAGAAAAGACATACAGATACCAAATACACACATAACGAGATATACAGATATATACCCCCACTCAGTAAGTTGCTGTGGGACTATGCTCTTGTGCACTGCAAATATTTGTCACTGTAAATATTGGTTTAATAAAATGTTGATTGGCCAGAAACTAGGCAGGAAGTAGAGGTGGGGCAACCAAACTAGGAGAATTCTTGGAATAGAAAGAGTGAAGATGCAGATGCCAGCCAGATGCAAATGAAGAAAGATGAAAATGTTGCTGTGAGAAAGGGTACTAAATCATGTGGCTAAACATGGGTAAGAATCATGTCTTACTTTAAGAGTAAGAGATAGCAAGTAACAAGCCTGAGCCATAGGCCAAATAGTTTATAATTAATATATGCCTTTGTGTGATTATTTGGGACTAAGCTGCTATGGGATTGCAGGATCAGACCTCAGGGCTAGGCATGGCCAGAAACTTTGAGTACAGTAAGTCATCAGGAAAGTGTAGATTAAAACAACATGATGCCCTTTATATCAATTAGAACTATAAAAATGCAGAACCCTGATAACATTGAATGTTGGCAAGAATAGCAAGCAAAAGGAATTTTCATTTTGTGTGAGTGGGAATGCAAAATGGAAGCCTCACTTTAGAATATTTTTGGCAGCATTTCTTCTTTCTTTTATTTTTTTCTCCTCACAAAAGTAAATATACTCTCCTCTTACAATCTACCAGTCATGTCCTTTGGTATTTAGCCAAATGGGTTAGAAACTTATGTTCTCGCAAAAATGCTGTGTCCAGATATTTACAGCAGCTTTGTTCAGGACTGCCAAAACTTAAAAGCAAGATATCCTGCAGGAGATGAATGAATAAACTGTGATATAGCCAAACAATGAAATCCTCAATAGCAAAGAAAAATGAGCTATGGGATAAGTCAAATATATAGAGAAACAGTAAAAGCACATTACTAAACTAAAACAGGAATTTGAAAAGATCTTAATGGTCCATTATTTCAAAAAATATTAAATTATGAACAGTGAATAGATCAGGGACTACTAGGTAAGGAATAACAAAAAATGATAAAAGAACTTTTGATGTTTTTTGTTTGTTTGTTTGTTTTTTTAAGGAAAACAGTGCTCCTTTTGGTAGCATATACACTAAAGGAAAATGAAAGTATAATTCTTCCCTGTGTTACTGTAGTAGAAGGTCTGTGACATTATGAATTTGTTGAAAGACACAGAATAGACATCTTCATGTAAGCCAAGGCATTTGGGTTAATAAAAGAATGAGTCAGTGTAAGCTTATTAATTATGATGAAAGGACAATGTTAGCAAGCAGTGTGGACAATGGGAAAGAATTGGAAAAAGAGGATGAGATTCAGAGCATGCCTAAAAAATCTCTGTATCATCTCACTTTTTTCTGTAAACCTAAAACTGTTCTTCAGAAGGTCTACATTAGAAAGAAAAGTCCCCCTACAGTATGTTTTAGTATGAATGCTTAAAAAGTCAGTAGTACCACAAAGCATGGCACAGGGCCTTGCTATTGATACTATGTCATTGGACCACCTTCAGAATAATTAAGGGAAATGTGCTGGAAACATAGAAGCTCAGTCTATTCCTTCCCATAAAGAATCATTGTGGGTTTTCTTTTTTAAGTTCCTGGTGTGGAAAACCAGGAATGAAGCTATGCCCAAGAATAGCAAGCTGCTTTCCTTACCTCTGTGACATTCACATTGGTGTCATTGGTTACAACATAGCCCTTGGATATTTATATTCTGAAGCTTGATCCTCAGTGCAGTAGTGTTCAAAGGTATGGTCTTAAGAGGTTATTGGGTTATGAGGGCTCTAAATTAATGAAGTGACAAATTCATGCATACCTCCTCTCCTCTCCTCTCCTTCCCCCTCTCCTTTCCTTCCTCTATTCCCTTTTTCTCACCCTGTCACCTTGATATCCCCCCTGACTACCATAAGCAATCTCCTTTACCTCATAGTTCTGCCACCAACATATTCTTCCTTGCATTAAACCCAAAGCCACAGACCCACCTGACCTGGAACTGAAACCCATGAAACTCTGACCCCAAATAAATCTTTCTTCTTTTAAGTTATTGTACTAGATATTTTTCTGTGGCTGTGATAAAACCATGACTAAGTCAACTTATAGAAGAAAAAATTTATTTGGGTTTATGGTTTCAGAAAGATTAGAGTCCTGCACGGCTGTGAAAACAGGATGCAGAGATCTTTATCCTAAGTATGAAAAAGAGAGGAACTTGAAGAGATGTCAGTACTTAAATTCTCAAAACTGCTACCAATGACACACTTCTCCTAACAAGGCCATACATTGCATAAACCTCTCCCAATAGTACCACCAACTGGGGATCAGACATTCAAATATTGGAGCCTATGGCTGACATTCTCATTTAAATCACTATAGTTGTCTTTCTCAGGTAATGTGTAATGGCAACAAAAAAGCTGACTAATCATATGTTCTTTAGCATTGGGAACTGAATTGAATAGTAGGTTTTTTAAATTGATATAATAAAAGACATTAGATAAATTCAGAGGTCTTTGTGGTATGGTTCCCTAGGACTAGCAACATGAGCATCAACTAGGACATCTTGAAAATGAAGACTTTTGATTGATAAGCAAACTCTGGGAGTGAGTCCATCAATCTGGTTATTATAAACTTCAGAAATGATATTGGCAGTATAGTATTCTAAAATTTATTCTCTTCTCCCTCTACTTTTCTTCCTTGATCCTCCTCTTATTTTTGATACAGATTCTGATTGTATAGTCCAGGCTGGCCTTGAACTTGTAATCTTCTGGTCTGTGTGTTCCAGTTACTAAGATTGCAGTCATGCACTAGCATGCTTAGCTATTCACTTTGTTATAACAGGCTCTGCTTATGTACGTGGTTGAAAGTAAATTTCAGGATCATCAAATACTCTCTAATGACCCTTCAACATGGAGAGTCTATATTTGTTTGGAAAAAAAATCAGTCTTTATGGTACTGGAAAAGTATATGTGTAAGTGTGTGTGCTCCTGAGATCAAGAACTTACTTTAAATAATTAACTGGCATCCTTTTTTTTTTCTCAGGTCATATCCTTACCAGTTTAAAATATATTTCAAAATACAAAATTATATTCATATACATGTATGTAAGTATTTCTATGACACAATTTTCTATTGCTTATTTTTAATAAAACAAAAGAAACAAAAGCAGAACTCTTGAGCAGAATGGGAAGAAGTGACTTGAAAATGACTGTGGACAAAGTACCTCTGAGCATCCCATTAGGGAATAAAGATTTCAACGTGACAAAATAGTTCCCTTCCCTTTGTAATCAGCAAGCCACACATATTTAAATTCTAGGTGTCTAGTTAGGGTTGATTTTTCTGCCATAGTCCCCACTGAATTCCAACAATGGTTCTCTGATTCTATAAGGAAACCTGGAAAAAAGCAATAGAAACATGAGTTTGGCTGTATCACCAATGGAAATGCCATTAACACATATTACATTGTGGATTGGGAGATGGCTATCAGGATTCAGTAAGAAAATATGAATTTGATATCTATGCTATAGCTCAAGCAGAATCAAAGAATTTACTTTCACTTGGAAAATGTGTCCAGAATAATACAGTCAGGCACTATTTTATCCCCTACTTTTTTTGTAAGTCAACTCATGAGATAAGTATCCAACTGTTAGGATGCTGAAAGGCAGGACCTGTAGGTACAGAATCCAGTATTCTACATAGAGCACTAGACTGTTGATGTTGTTGGGGAAAACCAAGTACATTCCACAATTGTGACTGTGTGAGGCCATGTTTACATTCCCTCCATGAAGAAAGCCGCAGCACAGCTCCAGGGGGCTTCTCCCCATAATCTAACTGTGACTCTTTCCAAGTGTAACGTTTTCATTACTTGCTATACTTTACTTTTAACTATTTTATTTCTGTACAGAAACTCCGGTAGCCGTAAGTGCTGGAAGAAGTTGTAGCCGCTCAGTGGTCTCTGTGTAATCCCTGAGGTAGGAATCTCAGCCCGGACGTACATTTTGTTTTTCTCCCAATGTCCTTCATTTGGGGGCTCTATTTTGTGAATAGAACAGTTCCATGCACATTCTGGGCTGGAGTTGAGAAAGAACTGTGTTTATTGCTGGACAGCCTGATACAAACTAGAGTTACCAGGAAAAAAAATTACTTCAATCAAAATAGCCCTGGACATGTCTGTGAAGCATTTTATTGATATCCAGTTGATTCGGGGTGCCAGTCTACCTGTGGGTAGTGCCCCCCACCCCGACAAGTGGGATGTATAAGAAAAGCAGCTGAACAAGCCACAGAGTTCTTCAGTGGCCTCGGCTTCAGTTGCTGGGTCCTCCAGATTCCTGCCTTGTTTCCCCTCAGTGGTGTGAACTGTGGCCTGAGAGTTGTAAATTGAAATAAATTTTCTTCCCTAAGTTGGCTTTAGTCAGTGTTTTTTATCACAGAGCAGAAACCAAACTAGAACATTTGCTACCAATGTACATTGTTTTCTCACTCTTGTTTTTCAGACAACACGGTACTTGGCTTTGAACATAAATCACAGAGATACAAAATAATGACATCAAAAAGCACTGAAGAGCAAAACCCTTTTCAATCCTGGTCTAAAGGGGCCACATTAGCAGGATGTTTACTATCACTAAGGTGTTTGTCTCTCAACCATTCATCCCCACTAAAGGTGTGTGTCTAAATTACAGAGTCAGCTTGGGCCAAGGATGAGGACTGTGGTACAGACTGCTGACATCGACTGTGGTCAAGAGGCTGAGAGGTACTCATCCCAAAGAGTGTCTGAAGCACACAAATGAGAAGTGTTTGAGAGCTAGGTCTTAGGATAAAAGGATCATCGTGGAGGAAGAAATGGAAAGATGAAAGCAGAAACAGAAAATAGAGGAAGAAAGTTCGTGTGTAACGTGAGATGACAAAGGATAGAAAAAAAAAAATCAGAGGTAGGAAGAGGGAGTGGAAAGTGGGACGTGGTGTAGGTATTTAGGGAGGGTCCTCAGGAACCTGGCTCTAGAGCTTTGTCTAATGAGCCTACAATAGCTGCACCCGAGACAGCTCCGCCCGCTGCCCCGCCCCGGTGGAGGGCGGGCGTCTATGTAAGGGAATCGTCAACTTGGGCGGAGTTATCTGACAAACAGGCCTAATCTCGGATTCTCTCTGCTTTCCTACAAATTTCAAGGCCGAATTTCTCTGCTGTAGCACTTGGAAGCTACTACTCAGTCAGCAGGAGGCTCGCGCTCTAGCACTAGCACATTCCAGTAAGGTTAGACAAACACCCCGCGTCCCTGTGATAGCTCTTTCCACCGTGAACTTTTCAGCTGCTGTAGGATGCTCACTCACATCAGGATTTCCCCAGATTAGGGTTCCCACCATTGGGACCTGAAGATTCAACCTGTTCACCCCTCAACCAAAACAAAACAAAACAAAACAAAACAAAACAAAACAAAACAAAACAAAACAAAAACCTTTTTACATATTTACTTGACAAATAACATTAGTGTGTATTCCTAGTACATAAAGTGGTAGTATTTTTACTCATATCCTAAGCATAAGGAACACAATTAGCCTTGTGCTTTGTGTTTTCTAGATGACATATGGGGATTGTCTTTTTCTAATATTTACTTTTAAAATGTAGGCCTACTGGGAAACTTTGGAAAAGTGTCCAAATATTTCCTGAGTTTTACTTATGATGTCATAAAATTTAATTTACTTCTGTTTAACCTGCTCATAAAGTTATGGCATGTATTTATTAGGCTCCTGATGATGTTTGGGTTGCATATAAGTTGTTTTTTTTTTTTTTAACAATGAAGTTTGTAATTAGTGTGTCTTGTGATATTATCAAGTTTCTTTCCCAAGGTATTTCATTCCTATTTTTCCAAGAGAAGTTGTTTTTCCTAGATATAAACAGTATCTACTGCCTAATGTGATAAGGAGTAAATATTTTATCAACAAAAATATACCTGCCTCTTTTTCTTGTTTTAATTTCTTACAGACTCAAAGGTAATATCACTGCCCTTTTGAAAAAGATAAATTTTATTTTATGTATGAGTATTTTATCTGCATGTATGTTTGTGTACTGATTGCATACTTTATGCACATGACAGCCGGGAGGACGTAGGATCCCCCTGAAACCAGATTTATAGACAGTTGTGAGATGCCATGTAGGTACTAGGAATCAAAGCCAAGTCTTCTATAAGAGTAGCCAGTGTTCTTAACCACTGAGTCAGTTCTCAATTCTAAGGGATACATTTCCACAAGAGTTAATTTTCTAGATGCTGTCATGCAAATTCACATATCCAATTTTCACATTAATAAGGGGCATCCAAGTCTTTGAGCCTTGACATTTTTCCTTCTAATATTTCCTTTGCCTTTTTTCCTTTCCAGCTTCATCTAATGCTGGTAGCAGAAACTGTCCCTTGAGGCCCAGTGTTAAAAGACCCAAAGAATCATCTATGGTATGCAGAACCGTAGCACTAGTCTCTTGTCTTTGTTATATACAACATCCTGGAATCCCCACCCTAAAAGAAGACACCTTTCCTACACCAACAGCTCCTGTGTTTGAATGTTCCAATCATTTAGCCTGGCTTATTTGGCTCCAGTTGGATGGAAACTCTGAGCAGGCAGCGGGTAGTTCTTCAAGTATCAGCAGCCTGAGCTCTTTAGTGACAAAGAGCTGGGCTGACAAACTAGATGCCTTTTATTCTAGGCCTTGACTACATCAGCTGGGCACAGGCAGTCACTGCAATCCTCTCCTCTTAGCAGCAGTGAGCACCAACAGGCGAGGTACAGCTCTTTAGAGCCTTTTAGACTTCTTGACAGCTTCCCACAGCTCTTGCAGCAAGTGAGAGCTGTCTTCATATCTTCCCATCTTCTGCCTTGCTCTGTCTTTTTTCTATATTTCCATTGTTTATCATCTCAGCTAACTTTACTCCCCTCTCTGGAGTGCTCTTCAGCACACCTCCTGCTTCTATTGTTTTTAGTATTGCCTTACCCTGCCCCTCTCATTACTATACCAACTCTTCTGCCAGATACAGTGGCTGCTTATGCCAGTTCAATCTTTGCATGATGTTGCAATACAGGAAAGTACCTCCAGGGGAACAGGGAAGATGCCCAGCAGCCTCTTTACACAGCCAGAAGAGGGTGAGTAGTGTGGGTATGACATGCAAATTAGGAGGTGGAGTTTGCACCAATCATAGCACACCTTCCAGTTAGACCAGTCACAGACTTTACCGGAAGAATCAATCGTGAGTCGCATATCCCATCAATCACAAGTTCCCTGTTGAGTCTCTTCTCTGGCCTGAGTGAAAATGGGTGCATACGAGCAAGGTCATCTAGATATCACCAAGGCTTGTTTTGCTAGGTGCAGGCATGAGGACTTCCAGAGCTCATTCAGGTCGTTTGGAACACTGACTCAGCAAGCCTTTCTCAGCAATTGTGGCCAGGTAGTCAAGGTGGCACTGATCCTTACAGCTGCAGTCTGGTTTCCTCCAGGTGTTCATGATGTCTTCAGTAGTTGTAGGCTGCCATAATGACAGCCTAGCTCCTCCCCAGCAGAGAGGCTGCACCTTCTGTCTGAAGGAGAAGAGTCAAATAGGCAAGTTTCCTGATGACATAGACTATGTGAAAGAAAATGAAGTCTATATGGGTATTTAAGGTTAAATATCTGTTATTAACATTAATACTCTATTTAACTGCTTAACTCCTAACTCAATGCTTTGGGGAGAGGTGAGGCATACTTTCTGCCTCGTGGCTAAACAAAAATTAGATTCCCTTTCTTCATCACCACCACTCACTTCTCTGATTGGACTCTGGTGACAGTGGATGGCAGAGCATGGCTTGGTGACACTTCCGGACTCAAGCCTCAGGCCTCCCTTGGACTCTTCTAATAAAATCTTCATCAATAATGTGAAAAAAGAAAAAAAAATGTCTAAACCTTGTGCTGTTGCTTATCTTGTGTACTCTATTCTTTCACAGGTATTTGTCCATGTGACCTTATGAACAGGTTTATACACACAGACAGCTCACACATATCATCACTAGGCACTCCGCAACTAGCTATAATGAGGGTTGTTTGTTTTATTTTTCTTAATGGTCATTTTCTTCTTAAAAGTTTGGCCAGTTCTTTGCCATGTAATGTCTGTGGTTAAGTAATGTAATGTGGTGAGGATGAGATAATTTTCTTTTTTTTTTTTCCTTAATTTTCTTTTTTTTTTTTTCTTTTACTTGTGTGTGGCTCCAGGCTATCTCTCTCCACAGCTACGTTTTAGCATCTCATTTGTTTTTCTTCTCTTTGTTTTACATATTGGAATGTATTAATTCTAAGAAAATTTCATGTGTTCATACTGGGAACTCAATGCAAATGGTGTAATTACAATATATTTTGAATAAGACTTTGTTATCATTGAACTATGGATATAAGTTCTAAAATGTTATATTTTCCTGCTTAATTTTTTTTGCTGTATAAAGGAAAGACTTTTAAAAATATGATTCATTTAGGCTTCACTTATTAATATCAAGTAGTTTTATTTTGCTTCCTAAAGAGCTTAAAAATTACTATGCTATTTTAATTTTTGATCCATTTCTTAGCTGTAAGGTAAAAATATAATGAATCCTATTTTAATAGTTTAAAACTTTTCAGCTATTCTGTTTTGAGCCTGGAGGTCCCATAACTCTGTAACATTTTATTATTTTCCATATGAAAATAATGAGGCTCTCAATGGAGTAGAATAGAGAGTCCAGAAATAAATCAAAACCTATATAGTCAGCTAATTTTTGACAAGACGTACCAAAAAGATGTAATAGGGAAAGGATGGTTTCTTGGCACATCACTGTTGGGGAAAATAGGGAATTCAAACAGAAAAGAGTGAAACTGACTCTTCAGCTCACACAATGTACAAAACTCAGCTCCAAATGGATTAAAAGCCTAACACAGGGACCTGAACACACAAAACCCAGAGACACCATGGAAAAATAGTTAACATTGGCCCTAGAGACAATTCTTTGGTGTTCACATCCCAAATGCAAGCAACAAAAGCAAAGTTAAGCTGAACATTTTTTGTAAGTCTTCAATAAAATGCAATGGCAATCTACAGAGTCATATCAAATGGGTGCTCAGGAGTTCATCTCCAAAATCTGTAAGGAATCCTCAGAACTCAATGGCAAAATGATCTTCTAAAAATAAGATTTAAATGAGCAAAGAATCTGAGGAAAACTTTTGCCCAGTAAGGCATAAAAATGGCTAGCAGACTCAGGAGAATGTACACAACCTCCCAATCATCAAAAAAAAAGCAAAGCAAACTCAGTTGAGTGTTCACCTCATAGCTGGCTGACAGCTTGGCTATTACCGTGAAAAGGACAAGGCAAATAAGGGAAAAGGGAGGCCTTGGGTAATATCTGTGGAAACAAAAGGACACAGTCATTGGGGAAAACAGATGGGATGTTCTTAAAAGAGTTCAAAACGTGGATGTGATGGTGATCTGGCTGCCTGAGTGTCCCTCATGAAGCTGTTTCTATTGTTGGAGAGGAAAATACTAATTACACTCACCCACTCACCTTCTAGAATCTCCAAAGAAACTGTCTAGAGTTTAAAACAAAACTAGTACAAAGCTTAGGTGTGCTTCTTCTGCTTACACCCCTAAAGACCATGCAGTCACTACCTAGTAGAGTTCCCTCATCTTTCAGTATTATTCACAATTACTAAAGATATGGAAACACTGTAAATATCCATCAACAGATGAAAAGATCAGGGAATACATGTATACTGGAATAGAATTAATCCTTGAAGAGAAAGAGATTCTGCCATTTGAGGCCAGGGGATGACTCTGGAATGTATTACACTGAGTAAATTAAATCAGACACAGAAAGAAAAACTACAGGATCTCTTGTGTGAACTATTAAAAAAGTCAAATGCACAGAAACAGAATAGAACAATGGACACCAGAGGTAGGCACCAGAGTTCTATGGCATTACAGGGCATCTCATACTTCTGAATTGTTCACAGTTCTATAATCCATGTAGGTTCATCAGTTTTGTGTCACAAGGTCCTTTTCTTGGCATCTAACAAATTCAATATGAAATTAATTATAAAACCACTCCCTGTCAGTATGAAAATGAGGGAATGTATTCAGTTTTGCAAAGAGCATAATGTCTCCACCCCTTCCCCCAACCCATGCTGCTGGCTGTGTGCCTCTGATTCTCCAGAGCACATTTCAAGTGTCACCTCCACAAAAAGATGTTTTCTGAATCTTTCTCTCTGATTCCTTATCCCACAGGTGTTTGCTTAAAAATTCTAATTAACATATTAATGTTTACAAAAGTACATCAGGCAAAACTGTTTGTCTATAGATATCTAATGAATGGCACTATTAACTCCAGTAGGTCCAGAAGCAGGGCACTTGCAAAAGCTGCAGAAAGGATCCTCCTCGGTGGTCTTCTTCTGCCTCACAATCCTGGCATCTGCACCATATACTAGTTTGCATGTTTTTAAATTTGATGAAGTGGTATGTGCTTTGGGGGTTTGACTTTCTTGCTCCACTCATTACTATGGTGTTCTTTTTTTTTTTTTTTTCTTTTTTATCCTTTACACTGTTTGGCCCATGTCTTAAGCACATTACTAGCTAGCTCTTTCATCTTAATTTAACCCATTTCCATTTATCTTCCCACCATGTAGCCCACAGCCTGTGGCTCACCTGGATTCCTACATGTTGCTTCTGTGGGGGACGGATGGCGACTGGCTTAACTCCACCCTCCTTCTCCTACCTGGCTGCCTCTGATTCTCCACCCACTTCTACGGTGCCATGCATGGACCAAAACAGTTCTTTATTTACAACACACAGAGAACATTCCCACCACATCTCTTTTCTGTCTAATTAAAAAGGAAAGTTTCAATTTCCATATAGCAAAATTACAACAGAGCAGCTCTCAATCAGGAATTACAGTCACAATATCCAGTCTATTTGTAGTCACAAAATTAAAGAGAATATTCCATTATCTATCTTATCCTTGTGAGTCTAAAGTTTCATATCTAATAAACTTTTTAAACTAAAAAGAACTATACCTATAATTATTAAACCTTCAACTACATCAAAGACCACAGAAGGATATATTATTATGCAAATAAACAGGAAGTGCAAGCAACTTCCAAAGTCTAGAAAATGACAGAGATGACCCATGTCTGCCTGGACAGTCACCCAAAGTTCCTTTATAATGTTGGGGCATCAATCTTCAGCCTATATGGCCCAAGTCTCTGTCATACCTTTCAGTGATGCAGGAAATCTGACATAGTCCTTCAGTCGCTTCTCCTTGTGTCCTGAAGAATGTCTGGCAATGTTTTCTGCAAAGCAGGAATCTGAAGGACCATCTTGGCTTGTTCTGCCAAATTTCAGAGGTCACTTTCCTATGGAACCTGCATGTCCAGTTTATACAGTATACTATCAAGCAGTCAATACCAGAAGTTTCTTGTCCAATGGCCAACTGTTGCCACAAAGTAAATTCCACATGAAGTTTCTTTAATGCCCATCATTTTCCTGAAATACATTGGTGCTGCCAGGAACAAACCTGTCTCACTGTCCAGAAAAATCTTTAAGTTCTTAAAATAATTAAAATGCCATATTCTGCATGTCTTTGAAGTGTTTGAAGACTACCTATCTAACTGAAATATATCTTTGTATACCTATAAAAACCTAACTAACATGACTATAAGTTTGGTTATCATAGATGACTATTAATCTGCATTTCTCAATTACACATTACAATTTTAAATGAGTTACATCAGCATCATACCTTAATCAAGAGTAGAAAAATACATACAGCATAACAAAATTGACTTTAAGTTTATATCAATGAATCAAAATCCACTTATCTTTTCTAATCATTCCTATATCATATCCTCCTCCCTCCTTTTTTTTTAAAGATTGACTATGACCATTAACCATTTATAATGAAAACAAACATTAATAAGTAATATTTTGGGGAAATTGGATGAAGCTTTCTTTCTTTTACTACTTCCTGCTGTCAAAGGACGTTGATCTCATGGGATTTTGAAGCTGGATCATCTCAACTGGCCATCTTGGAAGCTGATCTTCTCATCAGAGAATTTCAAGTGGCCTTGGCAAATGGAACCACATTTGCCTAGAACCAATCCACAGGTTTTGATCTTCTGTGGAGACAAAAGCAGAAACTCTTTTCCCAAGTAACATATTCTTATAAACAGATTTTAAAGTCAACATATCTTTAAAATATAAGTATTGGTTTAACTTAGCAGCCTTAGCAATCAATTGTCTCTCTGCAATTAGCTCATTAAAAGTTAAAAAATTAAAAGAACACAAAATAAACATAACCCAAACTCTCTGTTTATTTGCCATCTTTCGTGGCTTTTATTTTTATCTTTAATTCCTATTTCTCCTTTTTCCAGGGCTTTCTTCACTCTCTCTCTCTCTCTCTCTCTCTCTCTCTCTCTCTCTCTCTCTCTCTGTAGCCTATGCATATTTTACATACATTGTTCCCCGTTTAGAGGTTTTGAGAGTCTAAATCTGTCTTATTGAGAATCCTTAATCATTTTTCAACTCAAAGAGCTTTTAAATGTCCATATCACTTTAACTGCTGACTCTGCCCCTTTTGGCTGGGTTTCAGTATGGCAGATAAGCTTGCACCGCTTTGCCGCTGCCAGCAACCAGAGTGGTCTCAGAAAATGCTGCTACCAGAAAAAACGTTTTTAACTGTTTCCTTTCTGTTCAGTATAAGCAAAAACCTTAAATCAATCACACTTATGCCAAGCCTCTCGCAAAACGTATGAGTTTAAGCTGTGTGCTGTGGATGCGCCATTTTTAAATTCCTGCCTGAACACCACGCTGTCTCTGTACCATAAATCAATTCAAATACACAATTCAGAAAGCTGCTTTTGGCTCTGTTTCAGTGATCTAAAATGCTCTTTAAGCTTTTTAAATTTTCTCAGGTCTTATGTGGGTGTTCGGCCCAACATTGGGAAGGTTTGTAATCTGGCACGCCATGGCGGCGGTTGGAACCTGGTCTGTGTCCGCTGCTTTTGTCCCCCAAAGAAAGGAATCACACTCTTATATCCTTTACACTGTTTGGCCCATGTCTTAAGCACATTACTAGCTAGCTCTTTCATCTTAATTTAACCCATTTCCATTTATCTTCCCACCATGTGGCTCACAGCCTGTGGCTCACCTGGATTCTTGCATGCTGCTTCTTTGGGGGACGGATGGCGACTCTACTATTGTGTTCTATGTGGCTCATTCATTTGTTTGGTTGAACAACAGCTTTCATTATATAAGTATACTGTAATATAATTATTATTCTTACCATTAATGAATAATTTTACAATTTGAGACTATTATAAGTAATCCCACTAATGAACACTTTTGTTTTGTTCCTGTGTTTCAGTTTTAATAATCTCTCTCTCTCCCTTGCTCTCTCTCTCTCTCTCTCTATATATATATATATATATATATATACATACTTACTATGCACAGCATACTACAGTTCCAAAATATTCAAATTATTCCAATCTTCCACCCAACTGTGAAAATTCCATACCCATACCAACATCTAATAGCGAGCATTTGAAGTTAAAGCCACTATAGTGAGTATGTTATTGCATCTCATTTTGGTTTTGACTTGCATCATCATAATGACTAATAAATCTCAGTCTGTTTCTAATGTTGATCTTTCATTTGAAAGCTTTCTCTTTGATGATAAGCTTGCTTAAGTATTTTGCCCATTTTCCTTCTGTGTTATCTGTGTTTTTGTCTCCCTAAATTGTAAAGGATCTTTATATATTCTGAATATGAATCCTTAGAAGACATACATATTGCAAATGTCTGCTACATTCTGGCTAATATTTCATTGTATATTTTGGTAGATAGAATTTGATTCTATGCAATTCAATTTGTAAATATTTTCATTATGATTGGTTGGTACTTATATGTTGTTTAAAAAGTATATATTTACTCAAGATATGTTCTTGTTTTATCATCTAGAAATATTCATACTTAGATGTACAACAGATCTGAAATAGATATTTTCTTTATAGTTATTGTTAACTTATCAACATTTTAAATTCAATTTACTGTTTTTCTTGATAAATACCAAAGGGAAAAAAAAAGAAAAAAAAAAGTCACCTGTGAACATATTTAACAACCTACAATACTATTTGACACCTCATTATATTCATCAGATTGATGTTTAAAAACCTCATCTCCAAAGGCCAGATTTCATAGTACCAGAAGATACTGTGCAATCTGTCACGGGAAGGAAGCAGACAACAGTCCTACTTACCTGTGATGCCCATGAGCCACAGTAATTTGTATGGCAGGATTCTTAAAGGTGTAATAGTGGCACTCCTGTCTTGGTGGTAACCAACAGCTCTCTAATTACTCTTAAGATCCCCTCAACAGGAGAGAAATCATGCCAAATACTGTAAACTATGCCAACTACTAAGGACATCAAGAATCTTAAGAGAAATGCCTGGTGCTGCTCCTTTAATACATAATAAATTTATAGTCAATTGTAACTTGTAACTGTATCCTATATACTTTCCCTTTTAGCCATAGGTAAGCCTGGCTCTCACTCCTCAAAGAAGAAGCTTCTCTTTGAAGCACACCTAAACCCTTTGTTGGGTGAAAAATCTTTTCCTGGAGAAACACTAACCTCAGATACGGAGCCCACAAGTATAGATATCACCAAAGTTCAATTATATGAACCAGTTACTTTTATTGGGGTTTGCTTACAGGAATGTGGGTAAGGGATTACATACATGAGCCGAAATGACTCAAATGGTTGCTGTCATGCCCATGTGTAAGAATGTCCACACTTGCCACCAGGAAGGTTGGACACACTGTGAAGAATGAGAATTTTATTGTTATATACCGGGAAGTTGGATTGATAACCTGGTTCCTGTGTAGCAGAAGGGCTAAGGAACTGTTGCTCTGATGGGCCATGTAGGGAGGGGTGGGTAAAGAAAACCTAGGTAATCAAGATGCGACACACCTTGACATTCCAGGATTGGGCAAAGAAGTAAAGTGCAGCAGCCATTGGAGTTTTCTGGTGCAAATACAACCTTTGAATCTATTGGCTGCTGTGGAGTTCACTCACAGACCTAAGCCCTGCCCCAAGGGAGCATCACAAGAATGAATCCAGGTCCTTACAGTTGCAGCATCAAAGCCCACCCCAGGATGGATGACAGGTCACTAAAGCTGGGAGCCTACACACGGAATGCAGGCAGCTCAACAGGCTAGAGTGTCCTTTCCATGTGATTGTGGTTTTAAACCACTTCCAGGGCAGCTCAGCTGGTCTCTGCTTCTTCCAGGCAGTTTTGGCTTTGGACAGTCTTTTTTTGCAGCTTGCCTTGTCTGAGAGTGACTTTCAGAGATTTATTGCTGATTCTGGGATTAAGGGTCCAAAGCAAATCTAGTCTGTTTTAGGGACTTCCTAAAGCTACTTTTAGTTGTTTACCTCCCTTCTTAAAAAATTTCCCTGCAGGATGGAATGTTACAATCTCCAAGGAAACTGCTACACAACATCCTCAGAAAGCCACAGCTGTTCAAAGTCAGCAGACAAATGAATTTTAGGTACCCAGCTCTAATTGAGAGATCTATAACACAACCCCTACACCCGAAGTGCTGGAAATAATGCACAGAATGAGTTAGAAAGATTGTAAGAGTCAAGGACCAGGAAGGCTGCTGTCAGATTGTGTTTCCTAAAACTGACAGGGAAACACTATTTATGATACCTCAATAATATGGATTCCTAAACAAGACCTAATAAACAATGACAATTCCAGTCAGTAGACACACTGTGAACAGGGCACATGGCACAGGGTCCCAACCCTGGACAAAGAACTACAATCAACTAAAGGATGTTGAGAGAAGAAGAATTAATCTTTCTCAGGGATGACCAATGGGAAAGCAACACTAAACAGACTCAGCAGATTTTGTTTATGTACTTACACACAGATATATGTATGTAACAATAAGTTAAATGAGGCAATGGATTTGAGTGAGTGGGATGTGAGGGATGGAAGGAGGGAAGAGTGATGTAAATATATATTAATTTTTTAAAAAAATGCCAAAAATGTTTCTAGCTCTCATGCATGGCAAGCTAAATTTACATTTCTCTGCTTATAGTCTCTGTTTTGTTCTTAGTGTTGAGGGTAAATGAAAGAACTTTTTTAAAGATCCAGTAAGAGTAAGCAATGGAAGGTGGGCATTATTTTTGTTCTTCAACAATAGAACCTTTCATTTAACTTCCTTGTACAATTCATTATTATGCGTCTATTTCCCTTGAGCATTTATGAGCTCTGTATGGGTACCACCCTTGGATTGGACTAGGGTTAATAGCAGTCCATCTCTACAGGATGCAGGTTTTTGTGATGAATTGCGCATATCACAAATAGCAAAATGCTAGATTTATTGAGGAACACATGGTGCCAGACAGTCTACTTCGGATATGCGCATAATATTTTACCATCCCTACAGTGACTACGCCATTATGTTCCTTATTTATGTTTCTTGTCCTCTGTCCTCAAAACAAGATGAGTAGACCTGGGGGAAGGGTCAATTTTTGTTGTCTATGCTCCTGTTCATCTTAGAAGGAAATGTCCCCTCTGAAGTGAAGGAAGCACTTTGGGCTGATGCAGAAGAAGTAGAAAGAAGTGCTATTGGGCTTATGTACTGACCTAGCTTTGTTTTTGATGCTTTGATCAAACATCCCAATGAAAATCAACCCAAGGAGAAAGAGTTCACTGTAGCTCACAATTCCAGTATACAATCCATTATAGCAAGGAAGTCCAAGCAACATAAATTCAAAAGTTCTGCTCACATCATATTCATAGTCAGAAGCACAGAGAAATGAATGTGGGTATGCTGAGTTCTCTGCTAGACCTCTCTAATTCGGTACAGTCCATGGCCCCAAACCAAGAAATGGTGCTACCATCTTTAGTGCTGGTCTTCCCACATCAATAAAGACAAACCCTCCTCCCCAGCCCTGCTCTTAAGGCCAACCTGATCTAGAAGATTCTTCATTGAGACTATCTTCCCAGATGACTGTACATAATACTAAGTTTATAGTTAAAAGTAGCATAGGGTATTGAGAAGACAAATTTAAATTTTAATAAATTTTTTTATAGCGGGACTGCACTAGGATCTTGCATGTCAAATAAAAAATTTCTTGCAGTACACAAAATGTTTTCTTTTCTTTGGACCCATTTTGTGCTCCAACCTGTGTCTCCAGTGATCTGATAGTCACATCCATTTCCCATAATAGTTGAAGCACACAATGAAATATTAAACAATTCATCCAATATGCATAATTCTAGATATCATATACATGGAATGTGCTGTTAATTTTTACATTGACAATAAAAAAGCTCAATGGAAGAAATGTAGGAAAGATTTATTTTATAGGTTTATTTAATGACATTATAGTTTTCAAATTTTAACCATCTTCAACATTACTTAAATAAAATTTCCTTTAAAAATTTATTTATAAGGCAGGTATGGCTGTGCGTGACTTTAATTCTAGCTCTTGGGAGGCAAAGGCAGACAGGATCTCTCAGTTCAAGGCCATCCTGGTCTACAGAGCAAATTTCTGGACAGCCAGGGCTATGCTGAAAAATGTTATCTCAAAACCAATTAATTTGTAAGGCTATGGAAATATTACAAGCATAAAAGTCTGAGTTCAATTCTAGACCTCATGTTTTATGTTTGTTTGTAGTTTTTAAAGCCCAGTATTATTTGATTGTAATCCCAGTGCTAAAGAGACCTGGATAGATGGACAGCCTATCTGCCTCATCAGCCAGCCTACCTTCAGTGAGCTCCAGGTCCAGGAAGACAACTTGATTTTTTGTTTTGTTTTGTTTTTTGTTTTAATGGTGAATGTCTCATGAGAAACAGTACTTGAGACTTGAGATTGTCTCTGGATTCCAAATGCATGCATACATACATGTGCATATGCACATAAACATATGCACACCACCATGTACACTTATACACATAGACTGATTAACAGAAGTCAAGGACAGTGGTCCGTTGTTATGGCACTTGGGAGGCTGAGACAGGACAATTGTCATGAATTCAAGACTGGCCTAGGTCACACAGTGAGTTTCAGTTCTACCTAGACTACAGAGGGGTATGCTGACTCAAAACACCTACATTAACCAACCAACACCGACACTAAAAAGTTAACCTATAGCATCTAAATATTTAAATATATAGTATAAAGACTTTCACTGATACTCTTGACAGGATCTGGCAAAAGGGAGATTTAATAAAATCAAAGACTAGGTTCCATTTACTCGTGACCCCATGCATAAATACCAAGCACAAAACATCCCCTCCAAATGCTCTGTTCTCACTTGCCACACACACAACATCCCCTCCAAATGCTCTGTTGCAATACTTTCCCTTAGAAGTGAATTACTGCAAGGCTTTCAAGTACTTCTGAGCTGATAAGCCTTTTGTCATTCTGAAATTATACTTTTAGATGTGATAACAATGAGGCTTTGTATGCTCCAGCCTCGGGTGAGTAGAGAGTAGAGTCACTACACACACAGACACTCTGCCAAATGTGTGCTCCTGCCTTCCTGACCACTTCCTTCCCTTCACCACACTGGTGCTCTTTCCCAACCCATCTCCTGGGACCATCAGAGTCAACAGAGCAGGAAACCTGGTAGAAAGGTTAATGCGATCAGATCTCAAATCTGGAAAGGCTTAAATTTGAGGGTTCAGTTGCTAATTTTAGTCCCAGGATAAGATAGTCACAAAGTATACCATGCCTCTGTTTAAATAATCCTCTTTAATGATGATGGAAAGAAAAAGAAATTAGTTTAAAGATGTATTGGAAACAGACAAGAGTTTTGTCTTCAGTGTTTGGGTTTGTGCTTACGCCCATTTAGCTTGTACAGACAAACGTAGTCACAAAACACTCGCAGCTTAGAGGGAAAAGGCCAGCACAATTTTGGATTTATTACAAGATGTAAAAAGTATGATATAGACCTCCCACTGAGTTTCTATGGATCAGTTTAACACCTACCCCCAGTTATGGCATTTCTCTTAAAATTTTTTGTTTGCTTCCACTATCTTTCACCCAGAAAAATTAAAATATAATGATAAATCTATTAATCAGTTTGGTTTTAAGCATCTTACTGTGTTTCAGGGCTTCAGCCAACATTTTTTTTTTGCCCAGGTTGAACGTGTTATTAGCATCCTGGCAGATGGTACAGCATTCACTGTAGATCTGGTTCCCTTGTTTAGTTAAACCCTCCCATGCATATGCTTCTAAACCAGATACTTTCTTTTCTGAAGGACGTTAGTATACTCTGTGTGGCTTCCTTTCTCAAATGTCTCCACTTGAGGGTTGTAACGGCCTTTTCTGTTTTTCAACACAGCACCTTGTGCTAAGCAAGATGTACTCACAAAGCCAATAAATAAGGACAACAATTGCATCTCTGTTTATCAACTCAAGCTCTGAGTCATATTCTCATCTGTGTTTTGCCACTTAAGGCAAAATCAAGGACCCAGAGCCTGCTTGTATTTATCTCTTGCCTGCCAAATGGCACTCTGCTCTATTACTCCACAGACCGGGACCAGAAAACGAGCTGAAGTTATGACTATCTGATGACTTTATTTGGTTCTTTCATATTTCCAAAAGCTTTACTTTTTACCCATAAAATTAAAAATAGAAGTGAAAGTCATATTTGTTTTCTTAATTGAACCGTTGCTTAATTAAATTGGATTTTATAGGCAGCACTCAAAGGCATAACCTCGGGCTACTTATCAGCATCTTTGGAACCTCGCGCTGTCTTCAGTTCTGTGGCAGATGACTGTGGTTTTCACTTTTGTTGTTGTTTTTTAAATATATCTCTTACTGTTCTTTGGAAAATGGCCATTGTTAACATGGGGTTTCTTCCTTACTTCCAAGTTTATGGTAGCCAGATGCTCTGGAGTAAATGCATGTTCAAAACTTACTTGATTGCTTTTTCTTCTATAGCTAAAGCTTTATATCGAGAAATCAGTGAGCTTAAAACATTGTTTTCTTCTCAAGAATTAAAAAAGAAAATCACCTGTATGGATCTCTCTCTCTCTCTCTCTCTCTCTCTCTCTCTCTCTCTCTCTCAAATGCTATAGGCATCAACTCTACAGTGCCTGTAGATTCCTCAATATTCTCACAGGAAACTAATGTGTCACTTGAGTGTTTAAAACCAGGGAAGAAAACTGATAAGCCACAAGACAATATTGTAATGACCTGTTTTTTTTCTGTCAACTTAACACAAATAGAGTCACCTGGGAAGAGGGACCACAGGTGAAGAATTGCCTCCATCAAAACAAACTGGAACAGTAGAATGATAATGGCTATACTTATAGGTTAGTCTAATACTATATATTAGACAGCTGTCAGTACTAATGGTCAAGGCAATGTTCAATAGCAAACACACGTTGGGTCAGAATCTCAAATCTGTAAGGGCATTAATGAGATTCACCTGTGTGATATCCATTATAGTATTCCCAGACAGGATTAACTGAGAACCTGTCCAGCAGTATCTGAGGACCTGGTACCATTGACTTAGTAAAAAATAGAAAAAGGAGACAGTAAACTGGAGACCACCACCCATCACTGTTTACTTCTGGAGTGTGGATTAAATGTATTCAGACACCTTATGCCCCCACCACCATGCTTCTTCACCATGAAAGAGTCCATTGACTCAAATTTTGAGCCAAGAAAATCTTTAATCTCCATTTGTGATTTGCTTTTGTTGGATCATTTGCCACATCAATTAGACAAGGTACTAATAAACCAGTTGTTCTATTGTTTTTGATAAGTATCTGTTATTGATATCTCACTGTCTTCTTTTTGAGTACCAGTAATGTCTAGAAGGACAGGCTAGCATTTAAGGGTGGCAAAAAATGCCTAGTCGTGACCCCCCACCAGCCGCCAAAGTCAGGACAGGTAGTTATAGAAGTTGACTACAGTGTGAGGCTCCAATGATACATTGTCCAAATATAAAGTGACCTGAGCATGTGGTCAGGATAGCAATAAGAGCTCAAGGAGATATAGCATCATGGCAGACAGGTCGCATTCACAGAAAGGCAGGAACTCAAGGTTAATGTGAGACCTGGACTAAGGAAAAATGTAATCAGTCCTAATACTTTGAAATTGCCTGCTAGAGTCCTCCAAAGCAAAGTTTGCTTTGAGAGCAACCGGAAAGAAGGGCATTCAGTGAAGTATGAATAAAACTATAGAAAGATATTAAGAAAAGTAGAGAGTTTTGTAGGAAAAATGTGAAAGACAAAGTGAAAATCTGAAGGAAGAATGTTTCTCTCTTTGTCTCTCTCCTTCCCTCACTCCACTAGCCACCACTGTTTCTCCTCTTAACACAGTAAAGTCTTGCTTATAACCTTGGTTTCCAAATTCCACTTAGATCACTGTAACCAAGTACATCTGGCAATGGGCCTGGAGTTACTGAGGGCATGGGAAGCTTAAAAATGTAAAAATCACTCAAAATATTTACAACACAAAGTGAATTCAGTATTCAATTACCAAAAAAGGCCTTTGGATATTATCAGTGTTGAAAACAAAGGTCAGGTTGTCTACTACTTAAGGACAAATAGACCCACAAGGAAGATGAGCCACCATTTTGCATACATAGGAATCTAAGTTGTAAGATTTCCCTAGGGATCCTTATATGTCTGACTCCCCACAAATCAGGTCCTCATGCCTGAGGGCCAAGCATTTTCCAATGGAGTCATCTATCTGTCCAGTGTTCCCCTCAAAGAGAAGTTCTCGGGAATCTGTTCTTTTTTTTTTTTTTTTAAATATTTTAAACTATTTTATTTGCATTACTTTTCTTTTTTATATAATTAAACAAATATCTTACAGCATAAACAAATGTAACACATCTGAAACTAGTATTCCACAAAGTATTTGTACATAGAAATTGTTTAATTTTGGTTTTATCACAGAATGTATAAGCACTCTGCTCTTGTCTGCAAATCATATGGTGACAATGGATGTCTTAAGGTTTTTGTTGCTATGATAAAACCCCCAGGCCAAAAGCAACATGGGGAGAGAGAGCTTTATTTCAGCTTACACTTCCGTATCACAGTCCATAATTGAAGAAAGTTAGGGCAGGAATGCAAGGCAGGAACTCATGGTAAGAACCCGGAAGTAGGAACTGAAGCAGAAATTATGGAAAAATACTGCCTACTGGCTTGCTCGTTATGGCTTGTTCAGTCTAATTTCTTATTCAGCTCAGAGACCCCTGCACAAGGGTGGCCAACCCACAGTAAGCTGGACCCTTCCACATCAATCACCCATTAAGGAATGCGCCATAAGCTTGCCCACAAGCCAATGATATGAAGGTGTTTTTCTCAGTTGATGTTTCTCTTCTCAGATGACCTTAGCATGTGTCAAGTTAACATTAAAAACTAGACACTACACAGGGTGAAAGCCTATGGCTCAAGACTGTATCTTATTAAATCTCAAACAGTAAGGGATTTACTAAACAATGATGAAATTAAAAGTTGAATTGATGACTTTGGTTTCACAAGGTCAAAACTGTTTATGAGGCATATTTTTCCCTTATGAGATAGAATAAAAACAAATTTTGAATTTTGGGTTACATTGTGGAAGATAAACTTGATATATTTACCTTTTAAATGAATAGCAATGTAGAATTACATTTTGTAGATTCTGTTTTATTTAGTCCTAAAAAGAAGAAAAAGAATAATAAACAAACCAGGAAGGGTTGAAAATATATTTTAATATTTTAATGAAAATATATAAAATATCCATGATTGGTAGGAATATGCTATGTGAATTCTTGCTCTCAAAAAATGGGTCATTGAATCAAATCACAGCATTAAAATCTGGAAACTTGTGAGAAATGATGAAAATTGGGGAACTTAATGAAGATAGAGTAGATAAGAATCTGCATTTTTTTTAGCAGTGAATTTTTTATTTAAATTATTTCCCTGTCTTGCCCCTTCTTTCAGTCTTCCCTCAGCCTCTCTCCTCCCCCTCACCTCTTCCCCCCTTAACTCTCCAGAGAAGGCAAGGAATCCCAAGGTGAGTCAGTTCAGTGATCTAGCATACCCAGTTGAGGTAGGACTGAGTCCCTTCCCCAAGTATCAAGGCTGAAAAAAGTTTTGAGAAGTAACTTTATGGATCTGGGATAGACTCTGGTATGACTGCAAGAAGCTCCAGAAACTGCCCACACCTTTCGACTGTCATCCATATTCAGAGGGTCCAGATCCATTCTGTGAAGTTTTGTCAGCTATTATTTCAGAGTCGGAGAGAGTTCCCAACTGCAGCCTACTTCATGGGTCTCCCCATCATGTTCCCAATCCCTCTGCTCATTCAATCTCTCCTCCATCTCTTCAGCTGGACCAGTAGTTCAGGAGATCTCTTCACCTGCCTCCATTACCTGTTGGATAAAGGTTCTATAATGGCAATTGGGGTGATCATTCATATGATAATAGAGAAAGGCCAGTTTAGGCATCCTCTCCACTATTGCTTGGGGTCCTAGCTGGGCTCATCTTGTGGGTTCTTGGGTGTTCTCTAGTATCAGGTTTCTCTCTGGTCCCACAATGGCTCCCTCTATCAGGATATCCACTTCTTTGCTCCTCCTCTCTGTCCCTCGACCTTGCTCTAGCCATTCTCTTGGTTTCTTCTTACCCTCCCTCCCAGGGGAATCTATGGATGTCTCTCTTAACTTTCTCCTATTACCTAACTGCAGGGTGGGGGTGGGTTATAGCCTGGTTATCCTTTGCTTTACATCTAAAATCCACTTATCAGTGAGTACATACCATGTCTATCTTCCTGGGCCTGTGTTATCTCACTCAGGATAATATTTTCCAGATCCATCCATTTGCCTGCAAATTTCAGGATCTCATTTTTTTTTTCCTTCTGAGTAGTTTTCCATTGTTTAAATGTACCACAATTTGTTAATCCATTTGTCGATTGAGGGACATCTAGGTTGTTTCTAGGTTCTAGTTATTACAAATAATGCTGCTATGAACATAGTTGATCTGATGCCCTTGGGGTAAGAATGTGCATCTTTTGGATATATGTCCAATAGTGGTATTGCCAGATCATTGGGTAGATTGATTCCCAGTTTTCTGAGAAACCACCATGTTGGTTTCCAAAGTGGCTGTAGAAGTTTACACTCCCACCAGCAATGGTGAAGTGTGCCCCTTACTTCACATCCCCTCCAGCATAGGTTGCCATCTGTGTTTTTGATCTTAGCCATTCTGACAGGTGTAAGATGATATCTCAGAATTGTTTGACTTGCAATTCTATGATGGCTACAGATGTTGAACAGTTCTTTAAGTGTCTTTCAGCCATTGGAGACAGAATCTGCAATTTTAACAAGTCCTTAGGCTACTCACAAGCACATTAACCAAAGAACACATAAATTAGATTATGAAAATTTCACTTTTTTTTTTTTTTACCACCAACCATGTACAAATTCTCCTTCAAAGCGTGAATTGTTTGCACAGTAAATATAACTTCAAAAGCAAACCTGAACCATCTCCCTTTCTTCCAACATTACCTTTTCTGTAGTGCCACTGAGAGCAGAGGCCTTTATCTTTTTTTTTTTTTCCATTTTTTTTCTTTATTTAGTATTTATCAAAAAAAAAACAGTAAAAAGAATTTTTAAAAAAAAAAATGCCGAAGAGTTAACAATAACTATACAGAGGATAATAATCATAAGCATGGCTTATCAAGGGTGGAAATGCAAATAAGATTACTACACATATATTTTCTTGGTGTTCAGCTCTCCCTCTGAATTTTTTTTTCCATCCCTGTATATCCCTATTGAAGGTCCCCTCCCCCTCCCACCACATCTGATCATTTTTCTTCTCTGCAACTCCCCATCCCCTCCCTTGGCAGGGAGCTGTCAGTCCTATGATCACACTGGCCCAACAATGCTTGGATCAGTCTTCACTCCCGGCCAAATCCAGTTTTGTCCCCCCTCCCTCAAGAGTGAGTCAGGTGTTCCTATAGTTGGACTGGGGTTTGAAGGGTCAGTCCAGGGTGTTTCTGATCCCAAGCTGTTCGGTGGTTGTGGTTTGCCTCTTGGGCATGTTTGGCTTTTTTTCTTGTTTGTT
>PVIH01023003.1:0-25818 GCA_004025045.1 Sigmodon hispidus
TTGTAGGGTTGGTGAAAATCTTTTCCCATTCTGTAGGCTGTCGTTTTGTCCTATTGACAGTGTCCTTGGCTTTGCAGAAGCTTCCCAGCTTCAGGAGATCCCACTTATTGATTGTTGGTCTTAGTGCCTGTGCCACTGGTGTTATATTTAGGAAGTGGTGGCCTGTGCCAATTTGTAGAAGTGTATTTCCCACTTTCAAAATTGCTTATCTTATCTTTAACTTTTGTAAATGGTGCTGATCAAGAGATTTACTCATTTCTTTTAGATCTTCCAATTTTGTAAAGCACAGGGTTTTAAAGTATACCTTGATGATTCTCTGTACTTACTTGGTATTTATTGTTTTACCACCCATTTTGTTTCTGTTTTTTAATTTAAATACTATTTTTCTGCATTTTAGTTAACTTCCATAAGGTTTTGTCTAGATTGTTGATTTTATCAAAAAAAAAAACAGTTCTATTTTTGGAAATTTTTTCATGTTTTTTATTATGAATAAAGCCATATTTTTAATCCATGTATATCTATTTGTATTGTTCTTTTTTGATCTATATAATCTATAAAAAGTTATAATCTTTTTTTGCAATTTATTCATCATTTTTGTAATTACATGATTTTTTTTTAGAGTTTTCAGTGTGCTATTAAAATGCTATTATGATACCAGGGTTTGTTTTGTTTTGTTTTGATTATTATGTAACCTCTTTTGCTATGAACTTGACTTTTAGAACAGTTTACATTTTGCCCTATGTGTTTGGATATGTTGCATAATCATTTCCCTTGAATTCTAGATGGTCTTTAATTTTTTTCTTGACCACTTTTAATTCAGTTGTGTGTTGTTCAGTTTCTGTGAGTTTACAAGCTTTCTGTTGGTTCTGTTGTTTTTGATTGAGAGCTTAGCACTGGGAGTCTAATAGAATACAGAGAGTTATTTCAAATTTCTTGTATCTGTTGAGACTTGGCTTGTGAATGTGGTCAATTTTGAAGAAAGTTCTATGAGTGACTAAGAAGGTATAATATTTTATATGTGGGTGAATTTTTTTTGTAATTATTTGCTAGGCTCATTTGCTTTATAACCTATTAGATCTAGCATTTCTCTCTTTAGATTTTGTTTGGATGGTCTGTCCATCTGTAAGAGTGTTGTGTTGAAGTTTCCCACAATTAATATGGGAGTGTCAATATGATATACACTGCTTTAGCATTTCTTTTACAAATGTGTGTGCATTTGTATTTGGGAAATAGATGTTCAAAACTGCAACATTTTTGTGTTTTTTTTTTCCTTTGATGGATATGTGATGTCCTTTACTATATCTTTTGATTAGTTTTCATTAGAAGTCTGGTTTTTAGATAATAAAATGACTATATAAGTTTATATCTTAGGGCTGTTTGTTTAGAATATCTTTTTCCAAAACTTTACTCTGAGGTTATTTCTATCCATGATACTAGGGTGGTGTTCTTGGATGCATCAGAAGGTTTTTATTTTGTATCTGTTTTGTTACTCTGTGTCTTTTTGTTAGAGAATTGAGATCAATTGTGTGTATCAAATACCAATGATTATTGATTTCTTTTATTTTTGTGGTTGGTTGTTTTCTTTCAAAGAGTATAACAATAAATAGATTTTTCTGAATTACACATCACTATACCCATAGATTAGTGTCTCACTAAGCTATTATCTGAGAACTAACAAAGAGACCCACAACTGGACAATGTACAAAGTCAAATACATTGGAACATTCAGTGTTAAATGTTCTGTCTTCATCAAACCTTCAGGGATTATACACATCATATATGTACATATTATATATGTACCTTAAGTAAACTTATAAGTTGTTTCTTTATTGCTTTCTCAAGCATCCTTTGTGTTGTTTAACCTTCTTTACTCTTTTTCTGTGGAATCCTTTCTCCTTACTCCTCAGTTAAAAGTCTATTTTTCCAATTTCCCCCATTATCCTCTTCATGACTCCTGTCTGCTATTATTCCCATTTCTAGAGAACCATATTGCCGTGGTCTCTTTTATTTTTCTAACTTCTTCGGTTATTTCAGATTGTATACTCACAGATTCAGAGCTGTGATCCAAAAATTACAGATAACATGTGTCAATTTTCATTGAGATGTAGGTTACTTTACTCAGTATAACACTTTTAGTTCCATTAATTTAGTTGTAAAATTCATTACAGTTGAATAGTACTCTATGTTGCATATGTAGTATATTTTCATTATTTATTTATTACTTAAAAGACATTTAGGTTGTTATCATATTCTCTCTATTATGGATAAAGAAGTAATAAACGTGGCTATAGAATTATCTCTGAGACAGAATATCAATATCAATACATACATATATGATATATATATATATATATATCATATGCCCAGGAGTAGCATTGCTGGCTCTTATGATAAATCAATTTTTATCTTTTTTAAGATTTTCCACACTGATTATCATAGTGGCTGATCCAAAGAAACAGAGCAATCCTTAGTCCTACATAACTATATAGCCTGTAACCACAATGGTTAGCTTAGCAAGATATCTCCAACGATATAATACACTGTTTATTTTGTAGATATTGTGCCTAATTGGATGCAAAGCTTGCTTGATGAAAGGGATATCATGCCATATTCCTACCCAATTACTCATGGCTGGAGTGGTTATGTGTGTTAAAGATTTCCTAAATTTATCTAACTATGTTATAAATATTTCTTATACCCATAAACTTATGTATCTTTAACTCCTCATCAATGAAAAATAAAATCAAAGGAAAAAAGACAGAAAATGCACCTATAAACTTACAAGAGTATGGTTCCCTGAATAAGACCAACCTGAATTGACAATACTAGGCTACATGATAACTGCCTTAGTCAGGGGTCTATCACACCAATAAAATACCGTGATCAAAAAGTAAGTTGGGGAGGAAAGTGTTTATTATTTTTTTTACACTTCCACATGGCCACCTATCATTGAAGGAAGCCAGGACAGGAAATAAAACAGAACAGAAAGTAGGGGGCAGGAGCTGATGCAGAGGCTACAAAGCAGAGCTTCTTGCTAGATTACTCCCCATGGCTTTTTCAGTCTGCTTTTTTTCAGAAACTAAAACCACGACCCTGTGAATAAAATGAACCACAGTGGCCTGGGCCCTTCCCCATCAATAAGTAATTAAGAAAATGCTTTATAGCCAGATATCATGAGAGAATTTTCTCAACTGAAATTTCATCCTTTCATGTTACTCTAGATTGTATGTCAAGTTGACCTAAGACTAGCAAGTACAACAACACATCAACAAAATTTTGAGAAAATTTCATAAGTTCTCACCCCTGGTGAAAAGCTAGATGTGCTCAATGGCTTCTGAAAGAGAGAATCAATTTTTTTCATTGGTGAGCTCAGGCATAGTTTGCCCAACCCTAAGTGGTTAGACCTAGATACATACAGTATGAGTAGTAATGCTAATTAAACTCATTAGCTTATACTCACAAAAAAAGAGAGAGGGAGAAAGCATAAAGGTATGGAGTTGAATTATGGAAGTGTGAAAGATCTGGGAGGAAATGCACTAGGGGAAACTGTAATCAAAATATGCTCCATGATATAAATTATTTTTAATAATAATAGTAGGATTTTACTATTCAGAATACTGATTCCTATTTAAAGAAAAAATAAGAGGTTTGTGAAGCCCCCTCACTAAAACATCAATTCCATATCAAATATATAAGTATTCAGAGGTGTTTCTGCCAGCAAGCTCCTGGCTTGCTTTGTGAAACTTCACTGATATCTCATTCTAACATAATACAGAATCATTTTGCATTGCATATACTGCCATATCACATAAAAACAATGTACATAAACTGAGCATTTTAGCTCATATTATAGGCTACTTTATCATATGAACTGTAGTATATTTATTGTACATACAAAGTTATCTGTTCCTATAGAAAAATAAATGTTTAGTTTAAGAAACAAGATTCAATAGTTTATACTTTCATTCTCTAGATTGTAAATGTATTGTAAACTAACACATCTTTAAGTTTGTATGTCATGATGGTTGATTTTAAAATTTACTATCTGAGTTTTTGACTTCAATTTAAAAACAAGAGAATTTCAGTTTGTAAACAAAAAATTACAATAGTTTTCAAAATGTCTATAAATCTTAAGTGATTTTTTATGGTTTTCTCAGGATTGGTTGTTATAACATATTAAAAACACACTCCAAAGCACATTGAGGATTGTGTATCCCAAATAACAAATATCTGGCTGTGATTTAAGTATTTGCATGAAAATAAACACAATCATTTGATTTCTATGACTCACACAAAAGAATAATATTAGAAGCATCAATACTAAATGGTAAATTTATTTGTACAAATACTATAGGACATCATAGAGTAACAGACTAGCTAATATCTATGTATACTCTTATTCCAAGATCAAGCTTGATATTATTTATTAAACTATACAATCTCCTTAAGTAACATGTGTACACAAACCTCTGTATTAATCCATTAAGCCAAGTATGAGTCAGTAATTATGAAAGGAAAGAAATGTTTTTGAAGTAGTCATTATTCCTGTTGAGTTTTTGATGCACAGTAAGATTAAGAAGAAAACGTTTAAAAGTCCTCAATTTGTTCTCACAATTCTCAAAAATATGTCTAGTAAAAATGAGCTTACAATAAGACTTTTCTAGTTTATAACAAAATCTGTCTTTAAATATTTCTGTTCATTCATGCAGTTTGCAAACCTTCATCTTCATCTTTTTATAGGTGCAAAATTGTTTATTTGTGTTTGTGCATGTGTGTGTGTGTGTGTGTGTGTACAAATGCAAGCATGCATATTTGCTCACACCTAGAGGTGCTAACAGAGTGGAAATATAAGAAAATCCTAAACATATATCTTCTGTTTTGAATTTTATGTCAGAGACAGAAAGTGACCTAATGCCCACTGAGGAAAAGATGAATCAAAGATACTAGATTCGTAGGAATGTTTTTTTCTTTCATTTGGAATAATCAAAGTTACTTGAAACTGGTTATATATATGGTGCATAGTCCTGAATGTATGTACCACAAACTATGACTTGAAACATAAGATTGAGTTCCATGAAATATAAAATGGATCTCAATAAAACTATTACTCTTATATTTATGAATTAATATTTTCTTTTTTGTTTGTATGGCTTTATTTTTTAAATAATATATATTTTTACTTATTACTCAAGGACCACAGTTTCCTCTTTCCACCTCTTCCAAGTGCCTCCCTTGCTTTCCATCTAACCCTTTTCCCTTCCACTCCTCCCGTCTCCATTTCGAAAGGAACAGAATGGGCCATGAGGTTGAACAAAGCATGGCATATCAAAATGAGACAGGACTGAGTTGCTACCCTTGTATTAAGGTTGGGCAAAATAACCCAGTATTGAAATCAGGTTCCTAAAATTTAGTTAAGGGCCAGGGTCAGGTCATTATCTCAATTCTAGGAGCCTTAAAGTTATCAAGCTGCATTATTGTCACTCACAAGCAGAAGGCCTTTAACTTTTGATCAAAATTACATGAGTTCCCATGAGCCCATGTCAGTTGTCTTTGTAGGTTACCCTATCATAACCCCATTGGCTTATACAATACATCCTCCCTTTCTTCAGCAAGACTCCTAGAGTTCACCCCATTGCTTGGCTGAGAATCTCTGCATCTGCTTCCAACAGTTACTGGACAGATTATCTCTTATGATAACTAGGTTAGTAACCCACCTGATTACAGTAAACAGGCAATTCAGACAATTAACTACTGCTCCATCTGCAATGAAATATTCAGTCTTGCTCTTGTAGTACCACTGGGTTCTGGTACACATTGCCTTTTATGTTGTTGAGTGTATACTGCTTTTTATCCATCTTGGTTAGGGGTAATTAGGGATATAGTGTTGATTCTTGTGCTATCTTTATTGGATGGGTCTTTGGTTCCTTTATTGTCTGTTTCTTTTATTGTCTTTTGGGCTGAATGGCCAATAGTTCTGGCAGTTGGCTAGTATACAGGTCTATTAGGGTTGTTTTGGCTGAGCTTTTTGGGAGCTTTGGTACCTAAGTGCAGCATATCCTTGATTTTTCAGGCTTGTGTGGGCTTTAATTTTGCCTATGAAGTTTGTTCTTCCACTGGTGTGGGTTGAGCCTGTTCCTTAAACTGGTATAGGTGGTGCTTTCACCTATCAGGTTTGCTGGTGTTGGAATGGATAGTTGACTATGCGACTATGAATGGTGGGTTTGGGTGGTGGAATGGGTTGTAGAAGTTATAGAGTACAGTGTGTGTTTGGGTGTTGGAACAGCTAGCATACAGATCTCTCAGCTGTTGGCCAGAACTGAGGATTGCTTCAGAGTAGTAGAGATCCATAGTTATTTGGAGTAGGACCTAGATGCCTTGCTGAGGCTAGAATGGTAGAAAGAAGATCAGGGGCTTGCAGTCTGGAGATTGGGGCAGTTTAACTGGGGGACAAGTCACTTAATTTTTCATCCAATAATAGTAGGAGCTGCTGATGTTGAGATGAATGGTTGGCTAAAGGGAGGATGATCTAGTTGATGGGTTTGGGCAACAGAGTTAATCATAGAAGTTACAGAGTTCAGTCTACATCAGGGCTGCTGGGGCAGCCTCCCCCACAGATCTTTCATCTGTTTGCCCAACTATTAATATTTTTATCATTTCTCAGTATAATGCAGCACCTTTGATGCAGCCTTTTCCTCTGTGTCTCAGTGTGGTCTCTCTGGCATGGCCTTCATGATCTAAAATTACATATTCCTAGAAGTGATTATCTGTTATTTAAAATGTTTATAAAGTCATGTCTGAGTCACTGAAAGTATTGCCCTTAGCTCTCAAAAGTTACCCATCACATTTTGCTGTGAATAGTTCTGAGAATTATTACCCATGGATTGAGCATTTTCTCTTTCTTGCTCTTTTTATCTAAAGACGAAGACAGGGGTTTGCTTGCTACAAGATGGTAATCAGGAACCTTTTAAAGTACGGCTGCACCTCGCCAGAGATCTGCTGATGTTACAGGAGCAAGATGTGCTGTGTGTGTCTGGTGAGCCTTTCTATTCTGGTGTAAGTATCTCTTCAATTGGTATTTTCTGCTTGTGGTTTTTGATGATGAAAATGCTTTTTCAAAGAAAACATCGAGCATATTTTCTCTTATTTTTGTAGCTTGCCAATAGTCTTGTAGGTAATTTGTGTACATACTGCCATAAGCCATGTTTCTCTTTGAGGACACTGATTATGCCACAACACAATATAGAACCTTCTCATTTTGTCTACTCAGTCATTGGTCTTATATGGTAAAAACTGTCATCTGAATTTTCTGACAATGAGAGATAACAGGGCTGCTTTCTAGCCTGGTCTTATATTATAATACCATGATTTTCAGGATTGTTGTTAAATATGGTGATAGAAATAATCTCCCAATTTCTTTGAAGAGAGAGACTCAGGGTAGTGCTTGCTGAATTAAATGTGAATTATTTTCTCCTGAGACTTATTTAAATAAGTCTGCAGACCTTCAGGATAGAATTTTACAGGAGCAGTTAGCAATGGGCACTGGCTGTTCTAAAAGATGTTTTATGCTCTGCTGAATCCAACCTCAGGAATAAATCCAAAATCATAAATTAAAACCAATTGGTATACCTCTTAGTACCACATCACACTATGAAAAACATTTTTAGCTGACATTTGATTTAATTTGATAAAATATTAATCACAAACCAATACAAGTTCTATAGTTTATCACTTATTGTTTTCTATTACTAAAGATGCCATTGCAACATCACCAAATTTTGTATTTTCAGGAAAAAGTACAGAGAATGTATGTAGCTACTGAGCATGGAGACTTTATATTTTACCAATAAACTTTTCTTGTAATTTTTGTAGGTGGTGAACACTGCTGATTTGGTATCTTCATACCTTACTAAAACCCTTCAAGAGTCACTCAAGGTCTGAGATTAAAAGTCCTTTGCTAGGTTAACAAGAAGGACATTTTGCAGACTGTTATTTATTTTTTGTGACAAAATTTTTAAATCATGGGCTTGCTGTCAAGGCTGATCAAACTATTCCTTTAACTTCAGCCTTTCCTACCCTTGCTTATTAAGAGATCAGTATTCAATTTCTTCTATTTGTTCTTATTTTCTTTTTTAGGGCTATGATTCATTTAACTCTTAAAAATACTTTAGAGGTCCTACATAAATTAAAAAAAAGAATTACTAAAATTCAATATTTTAATACTGAAATAATAATAATCTGAAAATCTGCAGTCAAAATCAGCTAAACCACATAGACTCACTTACTCTTCCATGTAAATTGCAATATAAATTTCATACAGAATACAGAAATTAATTCAGATTTAAGAAAAAGTTTCTCATAGTAACACCAATAAAGGTAAAACAAAATATTTGAGAAAAAATAATCTATTGTCTATTAAAAATCCTTCCAGCAAAGTAAAAAATAATGTTTTTGATACAGGGTTGTACTGAATATGTTAAACTATAGTTATCAGCAATCATCTATTTAAAAGTGAAAGAAGTTAGGAAGCAGCATGTTCCTCATTTTGTCTTAGCTTTCGTCTGAGTATTTCATCTAGGATAGTAATTTAGAATGTGAGTACAGAATATGCTGTTTTTGAAAGAACAGACAGATCTGATGTATTGAGGTTTAAGATTTGGTACAGAGAAAATTCTAGGAAGCCTACAACAGATGGACAATGCAAAAATTTCCCAGAATTTGGGGAGAAAGAACAGTATCTCAAGATAATTAGGTTTCCATAGCTAACAACAAGCAATTAAAAATGAAACACATATGTAACTCACAACTTACTAAGTTAGAATGCATTTAATGTTAAATATGACACATATTTAATATCTATACTGAAAGCTTTGAAACATGACAAATAAAAAAATTGAAATAAGGTAATGAAAGAAAAATAACAGTAATCACCATGAATTAAAAACTATGTCTTGATCAGATAGATATATTTTCTAAAACACTCCAAACTTGACTAGGCCAGAATATCTTTTTGTATACAGGTGTAAATACGAAACATTTTAGATAGTCAAAATTATCTAAACAAAGAAAAATATTGAAATGCTTATATTCCCTGATTTCAAAACTAATAATGAAATTTCCCTAATAAAGACAATGTAAGATTCTTTCAAATAAAGGCATGTTGTAAATAAGAAGCACACTTGAAATAGTTTAGATTTAGGTTCATGATTTCTTCTCAGCTACCCTTCTATGATAAATTGTATATATACTCTGAGATGTACTCCTATATTTGTTTCAAAGTATAAGTTCAGTGGCAGAGTATATTTATGCTGTATAACCAATGGTAGCATCTACTTTAAGAATTTTTATCATTTTATACCAAATCTGTGTGCTAATTCTAACTTCTAGTGTTTGATCTTCTTCTATGTCACTGAAGACCACTGTAGACCTTTTGTCCAGTGATCATTCTGAACGAATTACACAGTCATAGTCTTGCAATGTATTATTTTATATTTTGATAATTTACCCACCTTAATATCTTCAATATTCATTTACATCAAAGCATTTCTTTTCTTTTTAACACCAAATTTAGGCTTTTTATTTACTTGAACAAATAGCAGCAGAGAAAAATAAAATCATGGATTGGACTAAATTTTGTTAGGCAAGTTAACATTCTTATAAGCCAGAAACCTTCATTTGAACCCCACTATTACTTTTAAGAATCTGGCCACAGATAATAGTTTTTTTTCTTTTTTCCCTATCGTGGAATAAACTCGTCACTAATTGTTATGTTTTAAATAAGATTTATTTTGTTATAATCACGAGCAAAAGAGCCAGCCACTGCAGTATGGAGCCGCCGCCGCGCCGGAGCCGGAAGACCCGCCCCTGTTTTTGCCGCCGCAGCCGCCGCCACCACCGCAGCTGCCGCCGCAGGCTTCCCCGCGCGCGGGTACGCGCTGTAAACAACGCCTCCAGGACGAGATACCCGCTACATTTCCCCTTTTTTAATTTTGAAAAAGTCTCATTTTTTATCCATGTATGCTCTTGTTCAGGCTCCCTTTCCCCTCCCAGTCACTCTCTCTTCTCCCCAACTCCTTATCTCCTCCCCAGCAAGGGCAGGAGGAACATCCCAAGGTGTCTTACTTCGGCATCCACTCCAGGCAGATTCACTTTCCTCATCCCAACATCAAGACTGGGTCAGGTGTTCCTCTGGAGGGAATGAGCTTTCAGGTGCCGGTCCAAGGTGTGTCAGATCCCAAGTTGGTCAATGGTTGTGGTTTGCAGCTTGGGGATGCTTTACTTTTTGTTTAAAGTCCACTAATGAGTGAGTACATCCCCTGCTTATCTTTCTGGTTTTGTGATACCTCACTCAGGATGATATTCTACAAATCCATCCATTTGCCTGCAAATTTTAGGATATCATCTTTTCATACTGCTGAGTAGTACTCCATAGTGTAGATGTACCACAATTTGTTAATCCATTCTTCAGTTGATAGGCATCTAGGTTGTTTCTATGTTCTCACTATGACAAATAATGCTGCCATGAACATAGTTGAGCTAATGCATTTGGAGTGCAAATGTGCATCTTTAGGGTATATGCCCAGTGGTGGTATTGCTGGGGCTTTGGGGAGATTGATTCCCAGTTCTGACAAACCTCCATACTGTATTCCAGAGTGGCTGAGCAAGTTTACACTCCTACCAACAATGGAGGAGTGTTCCACTTGCTCTGCAACCTCTCCAGCATAGGCTGTCATCTGTGTCTTTTATCTTAGTTGTTCTGACAGTTGTAAGGTGGTATCTCAAAGTTGATTGATTTGCATTTTTCTGATGGCTAAAGATGTTGAGCACTTTTTTAAGTGCCTTTCAGTGATTTTTAATTCTGCTGAGAATTCCCTTTTTAGTTCTGAACCCTATTTTTTGATTGGATTATTTATGGTTTTGAGCACATTTTAAATTTGGTTATTTGTTTCCTTGATCTCCAGTTTCTTGAGTTCTTTATATATTTTAGAGATCAATCTTCAGTCAGATGTAAGGTTGGTGAAGATATTTTTTCATTATTTAGGCTGTTGCTTTTGCCTTGTTAAATAAGTCCTTTGTCTTACAGAAACTTCTCAATTTCAGTAAGTCCCATTTATTAATTGTTGTCAGTACCTGTGATACTGCTATTATATTTAGAAAGTGGCCACCTGTGCCAATGTGTTCAAGGCAATTTACCACTCTCCCATCTATGAGTTTTGACATAACTGGGTTTATAATGCTGTCTTTTAGCCCCTTAGTCTTGAGATTTATGCAGGATGATACACATGGATATAATTCCATTCTTCTACATGCAACCATCCAGTTTGCTAGCAGTTTGTTTGTTGAAGATGCTTTATCTTTCCTAGTATATTTTCGGCTTTTTTTGTTCAAAATCATCTGTTCTTAGTTGTGTGGATTAATGTAATGTCAGTGTCTTTAATTCAATTACATTAATCTATGTGCCTTCTTTTTTGCAAATACCAAGCAGTTTTTATTACTATAGCTTAACAGTAGAGATTGAAGTCAGGAATGGTGATGCCTCAAAAGTTTATTTTTTTTCATTTATTTTAATTTTATTGTACAGATTTGTTTGATGATCCTGGGTTCTTTTTTTAAATGAAGTTGGGCATTGTTCTTTTGAGATTTATGTAGAATTGTGGTAAGATTTTGATAGGAATTGCATTGAAACTGTAGCTTGCTTTTGGTAAGAGAGCTATTTTTATGATGTTGATTCTACCTATCAAAGAATAGGAAATCTTTCTATTTTCTGATATCTTCTTCACTTTCTTTCTTCAGTACCTTAAACTTGTAGCCATTCAGGTCTTTCACTTGTTTGGTTAAGGTTACCCCAAGGTAACTTATGCTATTTTTTACTATCATAAAGAGTGATGTTTTCCTGATTGCTTTTTCAGCCCATTCATCATTTTTTTGTAGAATGGCATTTATTTATTTATTTAGTTAATCTTTTTTGCCATATTGATGAAAGTGTTTATCAGCTGTGAATAGCGAAAATTTGAATTCTTCCTTTTGAATTTTTATCCCCTTGATTTGCTTTTTTATTTTATTAGTCTAGCCGAAATTTCTAGCACTATATTGAATAGATATGTAAAGAATGAAGAGCCTTTTTTTGTTACTGAGTTTAGTGAGATCACTTTAAATTTAAACTCTATCATGTTTGATGTTAGCTGCTGACTTGCAATAAATTAATTTTATTTTAATTTATTGTATAAATTAAAAATAATTTGTATGCCTGACATCTCTAAGACCTATCATGAATAGGTGTTGAATTTGGTTGAAGGCTTTTTTTTTAAAAGCATCTAATGAGATGATCATGTGGCTCCTTTTTTCAGCTTGTTTATATGGTGAATAACACTGATAGGATTTTGTATGTTGAACCACCCCTGCAGCTCTGGGATGATGCCTACTTGATCATGGTAGATGATTTTTTTTAATATGTTCTTGAACTCAGGTTGCCATTATTTTATTGAGTATATTTACATTCCTGGTCATGAGGAAGATTTGCCTATAATATTATTCTTTTTTGCTGTCTTTGTGTGGTTTGGGTATCAGGGTGATTGTGTCCTCATAAAAAAAAAGTGTTTGGCAATGTTTCTTCTGTTTCAATTGTTTGGAACAATTGAAGAGTATTGGTAATTAGTTATTCCTTAAAATTTTGGTAGAATTCTGTTCTAAAACTATCTGGCCTTGGACCTTTTTTGGTTGGGGAAACTTTTCATAATCTCTTTTATTTTTTTAGGTATTATAGGTCAATTAAAATTGTTTATCTGCTCTTGATTTAAATTTGGTGAGAACATACATAAAACTGTTCATTTCTTTATGGTTCTCCAATTTTGTGAAGTACAGATTTTTGAAGTATGACCAAATATTTCTCTGAAATTCCTTGATGTGTGTTATTATGTATCCTTTTTCATTTCTAATTTGCTTAATTTGGATATTGTCTCTCTGCTTTTTTGTTTGTTTGTTTGTTTGTATAGAAAGGAGTTTGTCTATCTTGTTTATTTTCCCAAAGAACTAATTCTTGGTTTCATTGATTCCTTTGTTTCATTCCTTCATTACTCTCTTTGTTTCAGTTTTATTGGTTTCAGCCCTGACTTGATTATATGCTGCCCTCTACTCTTTCTGAGTAAGCTTGCTTCTTGTTGGTCTAGATCTTTCATGTGTGCTTTAAATTGTGTGCATTTCTCCATTTTCTTTATGTAGGCACCTAGTGCTATGAACCTTTCTTTTAGCACTGTATTCATTGTGTCCCATAAGTTTGAGTATGTTGTACATTCATTTTTATTGAATTCTAGGGAGTTTATAATTTCTTTCTTTATTTTTATCTTTGGTCCAGAGATGATTTAGTTGAGAGTTGACTAGTCTCTTAGTGTTTTTGTAGTTTGTGTTATTGTTGAACACAGGGTTATTCAATTTTTTTATATTTATTAATATTTGCTCTATAAGCAAGTATGTATTCAATTTTATAGAAGGTTTTATGCAATGCTGAGAAGAAAGTATATCCTTTTCTGTTAGAGTATAATGCTCTGTATATATCTATTAAGACCATTTTAGTCATAACCTTTGTTAGATCCCATATTTCTCTGTTACGTTTCTGTCTAGCAGACCTAGATTCTTGAGAGTGCAGTGTTGATGTTTCCCAGTATTCGTTTGTAGGATTTGATGTATGATTAAATATTTAGCAATTTTTCTATTATACATACATATACACATATACACATACTCATAATATATATATACATACATACATGCATATACATATATATACACATATGTATTTTATTTTATACCCTTTTATTTTGGGTATAGATGTTCAAGGTTGAAACATCATCTTGATGGATTTTATTCTGTGATGAATATGTAATGTCCTCCTAATCTCTTTTTTGATTGACTTTAGTTTGAAGTCTATTTTGTTAGATATTAAGATAGCTACACCAACTTGTTTTTTGAGTCCATTTAATTAGAAAGGTTTTTTTTTTCCAACCCTTCACTCAGAGGTAGTATCTGTCTTTGAAGTTGAGATGTGTTTCTTGAATGCAACAGAAGGATGACTCTTATTTTTATGTCCATTCTGTTATCTTGTGTATTTTTTTAAGTTCAATTGAGTTCACTGATACCAAAGATTATTAATGTCCAGTTATTGTTAATTTCTATATTTTTTATGGTAGTGCTTGTGTATGTCTTTTCCTTTTGGGGGGGGGATTTCCTATTGTAGGAATTGGCACGTGTTCTTGAAAGTAGTTTCTACTATGTGAGTGTGATCCCTGAGAAAGAAATTGAGATAATGGTCAAGTACTAGGAGAGCTAGCATTATCAATTGTTGTCTAGTATCTGTGTAATGGGACCATTCAGTGCTTATCTGAAATCCTAGCTAGAAGTTACCCAAGCAGTTTTAGTACAAAGCTGATGTTTAGGGGTGTTTGTCAGCTTAGTAACATTACCACAATCCAGGTAGAATCATCATTTTGGGGCCTCAGTATCTTTTAGGAGACTTCAAATGTCACTTTTTGGAATGGTCATAGTATACCACAAGAAACTTAAGCAATTTTAATATCATATGCTAAAGATCTCAGAAAGTTTAAGGGAACAAAAATCTTTGAAATATATCTTAAGCATACAAACTTAATGCCTAGAGACCAGTTTCAGACTCAAGCCTAAAATATATACAGTAAGATAGATGAAACCAAATTCTAGAATTACTTAGCAGTTTATGTGACCATTAATATTATAGCAGAAATTATATATATACATATGTATATATAATTTATAATTTTAGAGATAATATTTGATACCTTAAGAAAAGTTTAACTGAGACAAAAAAAAACCCTGAAGAATTGTGACATTAGTGAAAATGGACTAGTTCCTTATTTTTTAATTTTTTTTCTCTCTCATACCAGGTGGCTCTTCTTACATGAGATGGAGATTTTGAATTTTTCTCTAACAGAAACACCTGAGATTAAAGAAGGAAAGAAACACACTCCAAATGCAAAGTCAGATTTTATTTTTAATTGATTTTGATTTTTTTATTATTTTTTGAATATCAGTATCAAACTTTATACAAAGAGTATAACATCCAGTATAGCTAAAAAATACAAACAAAGAACCCATTCAGTAATAAAACTTCTCATTTTTTCTAAAAGTACATGAAACATAAAAATAAAATCTAAAGCTCCCAAAGCCAGGTTAGGCTCAGCTACAGATGAAGAAAGCTCAGTAGGTCACAGCTAATGCTCATGGGTGTACAATGGCCACCACAAATGTCTGCTAAGCAACCCTTCTATAGTCAGAGCAGAAGGTTGTTTTTGTTTGTTTGTGTGTGTGTGTGTGTGTGTGTGTGTGTGTGTGTGTGTGTGTGTTTTAATCACTTTATTCACCCACCATCTTTCAATGGAATAAGAATGATTTTACTTAAAGTCCACTAATGAGTGAATATATCCCTTGCTTATTCTTCTGGGTTTGTGAGACCTCACTCAGAAGGATATACTCCAAATACATTCATTTGCCTTCAAATTTTAGTATATCATTTTTTCTTACTTCTGAGTAGTACTCCATCGTGTACATGTACCACAGTTAAAAAGCCCATTAACATTTATATTTGTAGAGTACAGAAACAACAATTTGGGAAGGTTTATGAAATTCTACCTTGTTAGCTGTGTGCTATGCTATTAGGGCAATCTGTAATTTTATTTTTTTTTTACTATAAGGTGTCCTTAATTTTTCCCACCCAATAACACTTTCATTATACATAGAAGATGTAACACAAATCCATTCATACTTGGCACATGATTTTGATTGTGCTCTAATTTGTAGGCTTTGAAATTTATCTCTCAAGAACAGTGCCAGTTCATACACAGCATTCAATTAGTGTTCCACTTTCACATCAACATCTTCCTTGGTCTCTAATGTAATTGAAACATTCTTGAGTAATTGATTAACAAACCCTGCTGCTATTTGAATGGACTGAGATAAAAACCATTGAAGCAACATTGTAGTAGCAAGCATGGTAACAAAAGTTGCAATTTATGTTATAACTTATCCAACCATTTGTTTAGGTCTACTTAAAATTTTCTTAATTTCTTCAATCACTGCAGCACTTTATCATAAAACTATGGATTATTTACATACACCATAAACATTACAAAAGTAGGTTGTTTTAACACTGTTGATGAGTATTATTGCCCACCTAAGAAATAAAATTAGTCAAAATCCAATTAAGACATGATATATTAAACAAAGAACCATTCATAGAAATATTTGTTTCTCCTACTAAAAAAAATCATATTTTTACACAAGCTAAGACAGTTCTATTTAGGGGACAGGCATGTTTTGAGTGACACGATTATCTTGTAACCATTCCCATATCAGGAGCAAGTTTCCAAACTTAAGTTTGTGAAACTTTAGTACTGGACTTCCAAAATAAAGCTGACAATGCTTGGTTCCAATATTTAACTGTAGATATAATAAATGAGTGACTATAATCATGTTGATTTCTTGATGAGTCAAAAACACATTGTTTTGCCCCTGTGATATTATAATTTTATGGGACAATGGTGGAACATCACCTCTATAGCAAAATTCTGTTAACTACTTGCAATTCAAATACCAGTTTTGTGCTCATTATTTTCATTAGAAACAAAATTGCTGAAATGCTTTACTAATATATCCAGAGCCATTATCTATTTTTATATTTTTGGTGTTCTCCTAAAGAAGATACATTTCAAGTGATGAACAATTACATAATTAGTGGATTCTATAGACTGTGCACTAGTTATGAATTCTGAAGATGTATTAATAATTACACATATGTGGTATAAGTGATGTTTATATCTCAGTGAAACTCTTGATGACATCTTCTGTGCTGCAACCTAAAATAGCATTTTTCAGTCATCTTAGAGTTCTCTAGCTTGGAGCAAGTTTCTTGCTCAGTATAGACTTGATCTCCTCATGTAATGTGACCAAAGCGTACGGTGACTTTAGCAATAGAGAATTGACATCAAATTTTCATAAACAGCCAAGAATAATGGCAATAAGCCATATTATTGTGTGGGGTCTCAGTAACACCCATAACAAACATACTGAGGAGTGCTATCTCATGTCTCATAGTGAAATTTTATAGGCAAGGTATGCTTCAAAGATGAGAATAAAAAAATATTTAGGGTAACTTTAGTTACATATTTTTCTATAAATATATATTTAAAGATCATCTTAGGGTTTCTATTGCTATGAAAAGGCAGTATAATCATGACCACTCTTAAAAAAAAAAACAAAAAACATTTAATTGGTTACTGGCTTACAGAACCTTAGTCTATTATTGTCCTGGAGGTAAGCATTGTTAGTTTTTTTCATGGGGGGGGAGAGAGACACATACACAAACACACACACAAGGTGTGTACCCAGAGTAGAGCAGGAGACAGAAAAGACAAAGAGAAGAAGAGAAGAGGGGGCAGAAGGGAGAGGAGGCTGCCACGTGATGTTTCTTTTTATGGGAAAAGGGTGGGCATGTATCCACGTAGTCATCCCTAGGGGCTTGTCCTTTGTACACATATTGGTTTTACCATGTGGTCTTTACATGCCAGGAATTTTTATTTCACCCAGCACCATGTTGGGGCCAAAAAGTGTCATGCCAGGAATACTTACATTCTACCCTTTTGTGTTAATTGTAAAAAGAAAGCCGGGTTTATGGAAGGTAGGGAAAATGAACGGGGCTGATGTTATTTCTTTAAAGCTGCATCCGGCTGCCTTAGGGTTGAAGATGTATCTTCTGGCAGTAATCTGTGTACCTTATTTCTTGTAGTCTAGGAGTTTAGGCCATGGAACTGTGAATTTTGATTTTTTAGAGCTTGGAAAAAACTATGAGTTAGTAAGAGAACCTTGGGAAGTGACACATATTGTTCTCTGCTATGTCTGGGGGCGATGGGAAGAGGTTAGAATGGCTTAAATTAAAATGGCATTTTTTTTTGGTCCTGGGGGTAGGAAAGCAGTCTGTTTTACTTGTATTGCTATTTTCTAGAAGTGGCAGCTGGAGGGTTTGTGAGGGAAGGGAGGGGTGAAGTGAAATATCTTGGAGCCTTTTGCTGGTAACTGTCTTGTCTTCAGCTCTGAGAGGCAGGCTGAAACGGAAAACTGAGATGGGGGATTTTAGAGGAATGTACCTTGTGACACAAGGATTTTGGATGTCTCTGAAAATATACAATTAAGTGGCAGTGTCTGATGAGGCTAGAATTGTTTGCCTCTCATCCCAACAATGGAGAGGCTCAAATGAGACGTAGACCCCAGAACTCTTACAGTATGTGGCCCAAGAGTACATGGAGAAAGAGATGTAGTGCCCTAATGCCATTATAAGTACCCAAGGCTTCCTTTTTGTGATGACAGTTGCCAGGTTAGGGTACCATCCACAACCATGTCAGAGACAGTTCCGTGTGTACTGCCTCCCTGCTTTTTGGGGCTTGGGAACAGTCACCGAGCCAGTGGTTTCTATGGCACCTAGGGCACTGCCTGGATGGCCTCTGCCAGACCAGGCATGAGTGAGACCAAAGGCCAAGATGGACACACCAAATGCTTGCACAGAGCTGTCTATGTCTGCTAGCCATGGTAGGAGGCAAGGGAGCTGGTTGAATAGCCTTGGCCAACAGGAGGTATTTTTTTGGTTTGTTTTCTCATTTCTCCTGTGATACACCTTAAAAGCCAGCACTAAGACTTCTGTCTGTGGAGTCAGCAGGCCCCACTCAAGAGACCTGAGTTTGGCCTTAATGTCAGAGTTGTAAGTATTCCTGGCACTCCACATGGTTGAGCCAACATGGCTACGGAGGGATGCACCTCGTACAGAGGCACACCCCTGGGCATGGCTGCAGAAACCTGTGCACACCCCTTGTCTTAAAAAGAAACACCATGTTATGGTCTCTCTCTCCTCTCCTGCTTCTCTGCTCCTGTACCTGCCTGGGAACTCTCTTAAATAAACTCTCATGTGGTCTTGGTAGTGTGAGTTTGTGTGTCTCTTCTTATGCACAAACCCAACAGTGGTAGCTCTGGGTAAAGAAATGCGTCATGAAGAGTTACCTTCTCTCAGCGCTCTTAGGACCTAAGTTACTATATTGTAAAAGCTCATTTGTGAGACCTGATGAACTTTATCTGGGGTAAATGTGGCTGCTAGCTCTGCAATTCCTGGAAAGGAAAAGGTTAGAGGAAGGTGAGCATTGAAATTTGAACTGGGGAGGTTTTAGAGAGGAACCGGTAGTGTGGCTAGAAACAGAAAGCTAGAAGAGAAGGTTTAGAATTGAGATATGAGAAGAAACAGGGAAGCTTTTAAGAATAGAAAGTTGGAGGAGAAGGTTTAAAACTGAGATAGGGAAAGACATAGGGAAACTCTTCATCCACCCTTATGCCTGCAAAAGTTAGCTCCTGTAAAATATTGGGGTTGGTGAGCCATAAGGTGGAATTTTGAGTAATCTCAGGGGAACTTGGGCCATTTCTTTGTGCAAAAAACTGATAAGCTTGGTGGTGGCTAAATAAGGCAAAAAGACTAAGCAGTTTCAGAGTCTTAAGAACACATCTTAGAGGTAAGGATGGAGAAATATTTTTTCAATGGCTTATTTTCTATTATTGTGGCCAATGGAGGGTTTGGGAACCTGATAAATCTGGGTCGTCACCCAGCAAGCAGTCCTGGAGGACAGCAGAACTACAGCTTGAACAGGCTGTTGGTTTTCAGAGCAGCTGCTGAGACAATGTCCAAAATCACACCAATTATCCCTAGACACTTCAGCACCTGGGATGGATGCCAAGGTAAAACCCAAAATGACCAACGCTAGCAACTTCGAAGGCCTAGCAGTTACACAGTGGGTACCAATGAGCTTCCACAAGGAGACCACCAGCACAGCACTCAGGGTAGTTGTCCAGAGCAGAACTCTGTGGAAAAGAGACCCCCAATGTGGAGAGACCCCCAATAACTGGGAAGACCAGGAATGTGTCTAGCAAGAAGGGACAGACATGACCCAGGGATAGCTGTGACCTGTGAGGGTTGTGGCTGAGTGTGGCCCTCCATAAAGCTAGAGATTTACCAGAGACCCAGAGAGGTTAGTTTGTGTTTTTTGCTGACTGAAAAGGGAAACTTACCTATCAAAGCTGATGCTGTTTGAAAGTGCTGTGGCAGAACAGATGGAAGGTGGCCTGGCAGTGACCCTGGATCAGGTTTTCTAGCTTTAGTGCACCTAAGCTTAGAAAAGAGCCTTCCCAGGTTTCTGCAGCAAAACATTAGCTTTTTGCATATGGGGAGAGACATACATGCACAAAAGAGTTTATTTTAGAGAGGTACTGAGAGGCGGGTACCCGGAGAAGAGCAGAAGAGAGAAAAGACAGAAAGCAGGAAAAGAAGAGGGGGAAGAGGAGAGAGGGGGCTGCCATGTGGTGCTTATTTTTAAGAGAAAGGATTGGCACCAATCCATGTTGCCACGCCTAGGAAAGTGCCCTCTGTACATGGTGCCATGTTGGCTTTACCATGTAACCGTTATATGCCAGGAATTTTTATTTCGCCCAATGCCATGTTGGGTCCACCACATGGTGTTCCAAGAATACTTACAAGCATGGCAGAATAAAAGCAGATATAGTGCTGGCAAAGGGCTGAAAGGTTGATGCCTTGAATCTGAACCAGCAGGAAAGAATAGTCTGAGAGTCACCTGGATTGACCTTCTGAAACCTCAAAGCATATTCTCCAGTGACATACTTCCTCCAATAAGGCCACACCTTCTAATCCTGCCACTCCTTGTAAACCTATAGAAGCCATATTTATTCAAACAATGACAGATTACAAGATGTATGATGCCATAGAGCTGTTTCAAATATATGTAGAATTAGTATTTCTACCCAGCTCTTCCATTCCTCTCTTTCCAAAAATGTTCCTCCTTATTACTCCTTTTTATTTCTTCAAATTAACCATATGTTAATATCTGTGTCATTTCAAGGCCTTTCTTCACTCTCTCCTCTAATTTTCTTTTATAGTTTCCTTTATTCTGCAGCTAATATAAAATAAACACACTAATCTAAAGATTCAATGCTAAAAAGGCTTAATGATTGTCTTTCTGGGATAGATTTTCTTACTCAGCATTTTATTTTTCTGTTATACCTATTTACCTGCAAATTTCATAATTTAATTTTACTTTCTAGTTGAATAAAATTTTATTGTATTTATGTACCACATTTTCACTATCCATTTATACATTAATAGACATCTAAGTTGTTTCTATGCCCTAGCTACTACTGTGCACAGGATAGCGTTGAACATGAAGTCTTTGGGTATGTCTTCAAAGGTGATATAGTTGGTAACATACTGGATACATTTTTACTTTTCTGAGGAAATAATACACTGATTTTCACAGTGATTGTGCCAATTTATACTCAAACCAACCATGCCTAAGGGTTTCTCTTTCTCCAAATCCTGTGTAGCATCTGTTGACTTTTGTTTTATTAATCTTGGTCTTTATGACTGGGTAAAGATGAGGTCTCAAAATAACAAATGTCAATGACTTTAAAAATATTTTAATAAATTATTTGAAGACATGTCCTGCTCACATCAGATTTAAAAATGGGTTGCTTGGTTTCTTGGTATTTGGTTTATTTTTTTATGTGTATTTTAGGCATCAGGTTTACAGCTAAACAATACTGTTGGTTTTTCTTCTATGATCTGGTGACTGCATTGATTAAGAGTTTTGCTCACAGAATAGAATATTCTTAGTTTCATAAATTCTCACTTGCTGATTCTTCTATTGGTAACAAGATTCTCATTCAGAAAATCCTTTATTGAACCCATATCTAAATGTAGTATTTTATCATCATCATCATTGTAATTATTATTATTATTATTATCTTTTCTTACAGAAATTTCAAATTTTGGGGCCAAACATTGAGATATTTGATTCATCTGGAATTTATTTGGACATGAAATCAAGTTTCTCTGGTACTCTCTTCTATATACTGTAATAATAATAATAATAATAATAATAAAATCTTCAATAAAAAAATCAAGTTTCATTCTTTTACCTATTGTTATTCAATTTTTCCAGCACATTTTTAAAAGATGCTGACATTTCTCCAGTGTATATTTTGATTTATTCCTTAAAATATGATTGCTGTAGGTATCTGGATTTTTTTTTCTGTGTCCTTGATTTTATTCCATTGATAAATATATCAATTTTCATATGAGTTTTATGGTTTTTAGTAGAGTAGCTTGAATAGCGATAATCTGATCATTTCTCTAATATCTATGATGTCAGTAGTCTTAAATAACCGGCTAGGTTTCCATTAACAGACATGATGTTTCTTCTCTTGAGAAGGCTTTAAGTATACAGCTACCATTTCACAGGTGTCACATCCAAGTAGGATTATTAGTTGCTTGCTCTCCTTGGTAGTTGAATACTACCTCCTTGTACTATGAAAGCTATTCCTCAGGTAAAAGACATTCAGGTCAAATTTAGCTCAGATATTTTGAGGGCTACATCTGAATTGCATGTCTTCAGCAGAAAGAAATTTTGTTCAGCCTCTAGGAGGAAACCAAGGCTAGCTACAATAACTAGGATTGTTTTTTTTTTTTTCTTCTTTATTTTGTATTTAACAAAAAAACAGTTACATAAATTTAAAATGAGGAAAAATTAACAATAACTATAAAGAGGATAAGAATCATAAGCATGACTTATCAAGGGTGGTAATGCAAATAAAATTGCTACACATATATTTACTTTGTGTTCAGCTTTCCCTCTGAAATTTTTTTTCCCATCCTTGTATATCCTTATTCAAGGTCCCTTCCCCCTCCCACTACATCTTGTCATTTTTCTTCTCCGCAACTCCCCATCCCCTCCCTGGGCAGGGAGTGGAGAGTCATATGGTCCCACTGACCCAATAATGCTTGGATCAGTCTCAACTCCTGGCAAATCCAGTTTTGTCCCCCCTCCTTCAAGAGTAAGTCTGGTGTTCCTATAGTTGGAGTGGGGTTCGAAGGGTTAGTCCAGGGTGCTTCTGATCTCAGGCTGTTCAGTGGTTGTGGTTTGCCGCTTGGGCATGTTTGGCTTTTTTTCTTGTTTGTTTAGAGACCACTAGTGAGTGAGTACATCCCTTGCTTATCTCTCTGAGATTGTGGTACCTCGCTCAGGAGGATATTCTCCAAATCCATCCATTTGCCTGCGAATTTGAGGATATCATTTTTCCTTACTGCTGATTAGTATTCCATTGTGTAGATGTACCACAGTTTGTTAATCCATTCTTCAGTTGAGGGACATCTAGGTTGTTTCCAGGTTCTTGCTATTACAAATCACTTTCATTCTGCTATTTTCCTCTGTGGTTCTTGTCAGGCTGAAGTTATTCTAAACTATATATTCACATTTGAAGTTTTTTGACACAGAAATATCAAATGAGAGAAAACTTGAAGTATTTGTTTTTCTGGGTTTGGGTTAACTCAATTAATATAATAATTTCCAGTTATAAATATTTACCTGCCAATTGCATGATTTTATTTTTTCTTTGCACCAGACTAGTATTCTGTAGGGCACATGAATACTGTATTTATTTTTAATTTAAAGATAATTAAGTTGTTTACATTTCCTAACTATCATGAATATAGTGACACTGAACAGGGCTGGACAAATATTTGTGGAGTATGATGTTAATTCCAGGTCCAGTATTCCTATTGTTCAAGATTATTTTGTCTCTCTTGAAACATTTCACTTCTGCTTGGGTTGGAACATTGTGTTTCATTTTCTTATGAAGAATTTCATTGGGATTTTTGGAAATTATCATTGAATAAGTAGCTTGGTCTAGATTGGATGGCAATCTTCAAAATATTAACCCTACTAATTCATGATAATAGTTTGGGTGTGCATTTTTATCTTCTGCTATCTTTTCCAATTTTCTCCCTTCATTTTTTTTAGTATTTTCACTACATAAGTATTTCCCATTCTTGGGTAGATAATTAGAACCACTTCCTCCTTAGGTTATCATGGTTTGGATTGTTACCTTGATTTCTTTGTCAGTATGTTTAGCATTAGCATATAAGAAGGCTTCTGATTGTGATATATTAATAACATTGTATATTCTGTCCTGCTATTTGGGTTAATGTGTTTATCAAATCTACCAGAATTCTGGTGAACTCTTTGCAGTATTTAATGCATAAGGAGGTACTTTGATTTTTCTTTTCCTATTTGTATTACCCCTCTCTTATTTCCTTTAATTGTCTCACTGTTCTAAGTCATTAAGCATGACATTCAACAGGAGTGGAGAAAGTTCATGTCTTTTCTTATTCTTTCTTTGGTGGCTATGCTTCAAGATTTTTATTCTTTTTAGGATGGCTGTGAGATTGTTTTATGCTTCCTTAATTATCTTCAGATATCTTTTCTGTGTCTCTAGATTCTACAGAAGGATTTTTTTCTGTTTAATGAAGAGATATTCTTTAGTTTGCATATTCTATAGTTTCTACTACTGGTAGTGTCTTCTTTTACTAAGTTGTGTTCAGATAGAAAAGAGGATATTATTTCAACTTTTTATTTTTGTAGAAACTTTTTTTATGACCTAATTTATGATCTATTTTGGAAAAGTTTCATGGGATACTAAAAATTATTTTAGTGTCTGGATGGAATATTTTATATTTTTGTTATGCTTATTTCATTTATGATGTTATGTAACTTCTAAGTTGCTTTGTTTCTCTTTATATTAGTGGGACCATGGCACTTAAGAGAATAACTTAAGTCAAACTGTATTATAAACATTTTTGGTTTTTAATATAATATTATTTATTTTATAAATTTAAATCCTTTTGTTTGCTGTGTATATATTTAGAGCTGTAATAATCTCTTGGAGGATTGTTCCTCTAATTCATTCATTCTCAACCTTCTTAATGTTGCTACCTTTTAATGCATTCCCCATTGTGTGGTGACTCTCAACCATATATTATTTTGATGCCAATTTATAACTGTAAATTTGCCTCTGTTGTGAGCCATAAAGTAAATATATAACATTCTGGATATCTGAGATGAAATCCCTGTGAAAGTGTCATTCAACTTTTTTTTTTTTCTGTGCTGCACATTTTTTCCTTTTTTTTTTCTTCTTTATTTTGTATTTATCGAGAAAAAAAACAGTAAAAAGAATTTAAAATGCAGAAGAGTTAACAATAACTATACAGAGGATAAGAATCATAAGCATGGCTTATCAAGGGTGGAAATACAAATAAGATTGCTACACATATATTTTCTTTGTGTTCATCTTTCCCTCTGAATTTTTTTTCCCATCCCTGTATATCCTTATTCAAGATCTCTTACCCCTCTCAACACATCTGGTCATTTTTCTTCTCTGCAACTCCCCATCCCCTCCCTGGGCAGGGAGCAGACAGTCCTATGGTCCCACTGACCCAATAATGCTTAGATCAGTTTCCACTTCTGGTCAAATCCAGTTCTTTCCCCCCTCCCTCAAGAGTGAGTCAGGTGTTCCTATAGTTGGACTGGGGTTTGAAGGGTCAGTCCAGGGTGTTTCTGATCCCAAGCTGTTCCGTGGTTGTGGTTTGCCTCTTGGGCATGTTTGGCTTTTTTTCTTGTTTGTTTGTTTAGAGACCACTAGTGAGTGAGTACGTCCCCTGTTTATCTCTCTGAGTTTGTGAGACTTCGCTCAGGAGGATATTCTCCAAATCCCTCCATTTGCCTGTGAATTTTAGGATATCATTTTTTCTTACTGCTGCGTAGTATTCCATTGTGTAGATGTACCACAGTTTGTTAATCCATTCTTCAGTTGAGGGACATCTAGGTTGTTTCCAGGTTCTTGCTATTACAAATAATGCTG
>PVIH01023004.1:0-25816 GCA_004025045.1 Sigmodon hispidus
TCCCCTCCTCTCCCCTCCCCTCCCCTCCCCTTTTTGTGAGACAGAGTCCATGTAGTTCTGGATAACCTGGAGCTCACCGGGTAGACCAGGCTGTCCTTAAACTCACAGATCCATCTGCCCCTGCCTCCTGAGTACTGGGATTAAAAGTGTGTGTCACCATCCCTCTTTGAGGGATTTTCTTGGTTAGGTTATTTAAGATGGAAAGCCTCACACTAAATGTGATGGCACCTTAGCTGAGGGGCAATGGAAGAAGGGAGCTTACTTTTTGCCCACTTGCCTTCACTCTTGATGGAAAATTCATCTGTTCTGTTGCTGCAACTGCTGCACTTCTGGTTGATATTAGAACCAGCTGTTTTCGGGCTTCTAATTGGGTTAGGGTTAGGGTTAGGGTTAGCTAAAGTCCCTCCACTTTGAGGCCCGGAGCTATTTTTGGAGCTGAGAAGTTTCTAAACCCCCGAGGCTAACCACGTAGAGTACCCAAGGTCCTGAGACTTCAAGGGTATTTTGGCCCAGCCGGGAGGCATTCTCTCCCCATCCTAAGACAATCAGCCAGCAGCTGCCCACTTGCCAGTGATAGTAAAGAAAATTGTCTGGGCCCCTCACTCCCCAGCCTGATAACAGCATTCCTATGGTCTTTTTTTGAATGTGGCTTTTAAAAAAGGGTTTGTTTTTGGGTGGTCAGCTCAGTTCAGTTCCTGATCTGAGCTCAGTTGTATAACTACAATGAAAAAAAACAAAACAAAACAAAAACTTTGCCTTGCATTTGCATTCTGAGAGTCGGTGTGATTCTGGGGATATTTCTGGGGGTCGCTGAGACTGGGCAGGACATGATGTAGGCTGAAGACTGGCAGCTATCAGGCTACCCACCCTAATGGATGTGCAACTACCAGATTCTTGACCTTTATTGTATGACACGACCATTGTTGAATTTTATGTATATGTTAGTTTAATAAATCTCCTTTTAATATATACTCATTCCATTGCTTCTGTCCTAAAGAATTAACATAGCTATGTGGTTAAAGAGCCCCAGGAATTTTCCTATCTGACTCCTCAGTTCAGGGACATACACCATCATGCATTTTAAAATTCTGGACCACTATCTCCCTGGCCTCTTGTTTGAATTTTTTGAAACACGTTGCTCCCGGTGTGAGCCCAGGCTGGCCTTCAGGTTCAGTTCTCTTCTTTGGCCTCCTAAGTGCTGGGGTTATGGACTCATGGTGACCTATGTACCAACGGTTCCTCTGAAGTCATCTTTTGATATCTTCGACTGGCTTAGAGACCATCCAGGTCTCAGACAAGTTGATGAGGCTGAGATGGGTATGTAGGACTGGTGAGTAGGGAGATGTGTAGTCAGCTTGCTACTCAGGATTCCTGCCTCTCTTTCCCTGGCTCTGATATATTTTAGACCCAGCCTGGGGGACTTGGCTTTCAGTTTCCCTTCTGCTGAAGGAAGGCCTTGTTTGGTGGACACAAGGCCTGCTCCAACCTGCCCTAGAAGACTGTGGCCTCTAGTCTATGTCAGATCTTGCTCACTCTCCTCCCGGCTGAGTCTAACCCATATCCTCTGCACTATCCTGTTACCGTGGTCACTTGGGTGAAGCCCCTCCAGCTTGCACCCTCACTTCTCTTTCAGGCCTCCCCCACTCCCATCTGCTGGCTCTGAGACAGGGTGTCACGCTACATGCAATTGGAGGACAGGGGGAGTGCAAACCACCATCTGGAGATTCAGATCCATGAGCCGACTCATCAGGGAACAGAAAGGCAGCATATACTTAAGGAGGTTTTGCCAGGAGCTCTGGAGGAGTTGTGTGGGAGGGGGGTGGGGGAAGACAGATGGATGTGTGGGTAGCAGGGGGCAGGGCCTGATCAGGAACCCCCATATTTGCATGTTGGCATTATCTTCTTCTGGGCTTGTTGCCTAGTGGGCAGCTGTGTGTCCTGGGGGCAGGGAACTCTGGGGACAGGCTATGCATCAGCCTACTAGTCAGAGAAAGGAGATTTGAAGGAGGGAAGTGCTTCACAGGGTGGTAGGAGATACTGAGAGGGTGGAGTGTAGGAGTACATGCATTGTGTACATTTGTAAAGGAACAACCCCCAAACCTCAGCCAGTTCCTGCCTCTTTGGCACACCCCACATCAGTACCCCATTCCTACTCCCCAGGTTCAAGAACAGCAGATGAAAAAGGCCTGAGAGAAACGAGGTAGAGCTGGGGAACAGCAGAGGCCCAAGGCACAGGCAGAGTGGACGGGCTTCGGCTGAGACAGTGCTGGGGAGGAAGGGATGTGGCAGATCTAGGCTGACCAGCACCCCAAAAGCCTAAGGCACACAGCCTGTCCTAGTTCTAGGGATCAGCTCAGGACATTTTAAACAGCAGAGTCAAGTTTATTAAGAAGACTTTTTGGCTTTCGGCAGTTTATACAGTACCAGGTTTCCTTACGGCATTTTCGTTACACACTTCGTTTTGGATGACCTGCCCTCTCCTCATGGGCATTGTGAGGCTGCGCTTCATCTACTAGCTTTAATATTCTCTGTGGCTCCCCTTCCTTAGGCTGAAGAAAGAACAGTGCCTGAACTTGGCAGGCAGTGCATCTTCCACTCTTGGTGAAGACTTGGTGGCTAGCTTTGTGTGCTGCCCTCATTCAGCACATTCCAGGCTAATGTCTGCTACGTGGTTAGACTAAGCCCCACTATTGTTGACTTCTTGGTCATCTTGACTTGATGTATTGACCCTGCAGGGCATAGAGGTCTTCAAGTGTCCTGAAGAGTGGGTTTCCCATGTTCTGAGGGCTCCAGTCTACTTGAGTCTGTATGAACTTACTGGAGCTGAGGCTATAAGTAGCTGTTGGCTGTCCTCAGTGTGAAGCTCCCAAGATGACATGGAGGTCAGTGTGAGTCAGATGGAGAGTTGGGTGTGCACCTTTTCTAATGGTTCTAAGGTAGGTTCCTGACCTGTCTAGGCAAGCCTTGAAGGACCAGTCTCTCTAGCCATTGGGTCTTGTAGTCCCAGGCCCTTCATTGGAACAGTGTGCCCATCACTGAGGGGGATCGCTGTCCTCCGTACCCTGGACTTAGCTACCTGAACTGTAGTTCCATCTGACTGCCCAGGACATCTCCAGGTCTGTAGAAAGACGATGAGTCTTAGCATCCTTCTCTTATGCTACCAGCTGATCTCTCACAAGTTTTTTCTTCTTTGGTTTGTTTTTTTGAGGCAGCGTTTCTCTGTGTACTCCAGCTGTCCCAGAACTCACCATGTACACCAGGCTGGCCCTGAACTCATAGAGATTGGCCTTGTGGCTGCCCCTTTTAATGATGGGATTAAAGGTGTATGCCACCATGTCCAGAAAGCATACCTAAAGCATGCTCTCTACAAGATACCTCAGTTGCTCTTGGCAAAAATGGTTTCTAGACATAGCAAACAAAACCTTTTGATGATTCAGTTTTAGATCTGTGTAAATCCTGATGCACAGCACTGTGCTATTGCACGTTTCCACAGCAACACAAGCTCTTAACGACTCCTCAGTGATAGTAGGGGTGTTTGAAGATTGTTTGGTGTGAGTGACTTGGTATGAGATGCACCTCACAAGCTTATGTTTGAACACTTAGCTGGGGGGGGCACTGGGCCACTGGGGGTGGGCTTTGAAGGCTTGTAGTTAACTCTGCTTTCTGCTCCTCTAGGCTGCTGGGCTGGCCTCATGCTCCTGACATGCTTCCTCATGCAGACCTGGAACGTTCTTCCATCACTTCCTTTTTGTCAGGGTGGTTTTTAATCACAGTAATGTGAAAGTAACTAATTCATATGGGTAGTTGGAGATAATATACCCAAAATATGGTATTTTAACACTCATCTGAATGAATATTACTGAAATAAAAGTTGACTAAAAACAAAAGCATGTTTCCTATATTAAGCAAACAGAACTCCGGGCAAAATCTAAACAAGGAAAAAGAATGTTCCACAACTCTGTCTCAGAAACCAGCTTGAGAACTCAATACATTCATCCAGTGTCCTTGCCCTGTTCAAAGGCCCTATATGCAGGGAGTGTGTGTGTGTGTGTGTGTGTGTGTGTGTGTGTGTGTGTGTGTGTGTGTAAGGGTCTCAGTAGCCAAATGACTGAGGCTCTTAGCTGAGGTGAGGCTCACTGGGGCTCCCGAGGCCTGACCCCTCTTCACTATCCTTTGGCTGGTAGGTCAGACAGTCAGACAGTCTCAGGAGAACAACTAGGAGCAGCTGGCCAGGTGTTCCCTCAGATCCTCAGTAGCTTCAAAACATAACCTGGACACCAACAAGGTCCTGAATCCAAAATGTCTCTCGAAGGCTAGTTTTGATGCTGGTGTTGGTGCTGTTCTGGGAAAATGTGGAAACCAGCAAGCAGGACTTGGCTTGAGAACACTGATCACTTGATGTGGGTCCTGGTCACCTCTTCACACTTGTTGGGCTGGCTTTTAGGTTGACACCTATGAAGTCTGTCACATGCTCCTGTCACCAGGCCCTGTGCAAGCACATGGGATCAACCATTGGCTGAACTCACTAGAATACTTTTAGCCAACACCTTTTTAAAAAAGCTTTTCTGCTAAGCATTTTGTTAGTGATACAGAAGTAACTACAGACAGACCCTTGGGGGAGATGCAAGTGGTACTCAGGAATCTTGAGTATAAGTTTTATTGACACCAATACATTGGGCCCCAGGAGACTGTCCTTCTGAGCTCATTACCTTGGGACTTGACCCAAGATTAGAGAAACATGATATCTTAAAACAAGACTCACTGTTGCATATGACTCCTCAGAAGCCCCTGAAATAAACCCTTGGCAAGGCCCACATGGCATGTAAATGGCAAAGCTCAGTGTGTTTGGTAAAGCTGTAGAATCCAGTGAAAGCATAGGACTCCTTCAGATGATCCCTGGAGGCTACAGAGGCAGAATCAAGCCAGAAACACGGCCTGCTTTACACAAGTCAGCCTGGCTTTCCTACAGTATGGCTGGGGCCATCTTCCTGGCCCCAAGAATATGACTGAGGCAGCTGGTACACCCATGCTGAAACCTACCATGGAGGGAGGGGCACTGCATGCAGGACCCAAGAGGGCAGGGGCAGACAGATCATGGAGAATAGCAAAGGTTTCCCCAAGACCTCTAAGTGCCTGTGTTTCTCCGATCATGAGCCCTGAGACTCCCAAAGCTGTCCTGCAAATGCCTTGCTTCCACACCCCTAAAACATACCACTTCCTATCCTGGTTTCTGACTAAAGCCCTTAAACCTGCCTGTGCTCTCCCACCTCTTACTCCCACAGGCTTAGCTGGGAGGCAGCCTGCCTGCTTTAGCTTTTGTATCCATGCAAGACACTGGCATCTGTAACTCAGCTCTTTTCCAGCCCACTTAATTTTAAGAATAGACACTAATAATACTTAACCCCTCTCTATTGGCGGTGGAGGATGGGCTCCTCTGCTCTGGCAGCTGCTCAGCTTGAACAGTCTCTCTACCTCTAAGATTCCAGGTTGAGGGTCCAGTAATGCTGTGCACCACCCCCCATGCCTTCCTGAAGGGTAAACGAGGCCAGAGAAGGACAGTGACTTGTTCAGTGCATGCAATGAGATGGTGGCAAAGCTGGGAGTTAAGATGTAGGATCACTCTGGCTAAGGGATCCTTTTGGGATGGGAGCCTGAAGAGGGAGTGGCCAAGAAGTCTCACAGGGTAGATACTGGCAGCTTCAGTCAATATAGAAGCGTCCTTCTTGGTGTCTATGAGCTAGCACATGGCCAGCCCTCAACATCAGGGGAATTGCTCTCTTGGCTACCGGGTAAGGATGGGAGAGCGCCTAACACTGGTCCTGAACTACTTACTGTCTGGCAGGGGCTTGGCTCTCACCACTGCAGATAGACGGAGGGGAGGAGGAGGCACTCAGAGAAGCCTGGACAAGGGCTTCCCTTTACACTGAGGCCTTTTATGTGAGTATGAATCAGACCATCAGGGAGCATCTAAGTGGGCTTAAATTTCACTCTCACCAGCAATGAATAGAATAAGATTAGTAAAAAAGGGAGAAAACCAAAGTCAATATCTCCCTCTATCAAGGTCATTGCTACAGGCAGGCTGGACCAACAACCACACCCCTGTGTTGAGAGGACACCAGACCTTCAAGTTGAGCAACACTTAGTCATTTATGATGGGCAATTATCTGAGTATTTAGGATGCTTCCTATCAAGAGACTTTGACCAAGGAATCAACAACATGGTCTCAACTCCTCCATTCCTGCTGTGGGAATGAGTGAATTCCAAGCATACAGGTGGTGTGCCATCCAAAGGGGGTTCCTCTCTCCCCACATTGCTGGACAGCGTACTTGCCTCAGGGGCAAAAGCATGTTGCCCTTGCTTCTTTTGAGAGAGGGCTTAGTTGTGTTGAGCAAAGCTCTGCAAGCCTTGCTGAGGCTCTGTTCTCTACCTGTGGACTAGCATCCTCTCATGTGGGGACCTTACAGCCAAGCATCTTCCCAATGCTACCCTCCCTGGGCCTCTGCTAAGCCACCCATCATTCTCTGGACCTGCTGGTGTCTGCACGGAGCAGCCTTGACTCCCACTGGGACCTCCCTGAGTGCCTCTGTTAGTCCCCGCCTCTGCCTGGCTCAAAGCACCCAGGCATCATTGCCGAGTCTTCCACCTCTGATCTAGAGATGTGAAGCTCTTTCATGTTGTTCAAGGAGAGGACAGAGTCCATCAGGGAAGGACACCAGCCACAGGAGGCAGGTGGTGTCCATGGTGGCAAACTGCTAGTGACCTCCCCAAGGAGGTGGACTGCTGGGCTTGACAAAGTTCCTTAACTATGCACTGTCCTCAGTGGCTCAATATGACTACAAATAGAGGAAGAGATTCTGAAACTTCTAGTCCAAAGGCAGTAAGATCTTCCTAGGTGAGATCCAGCCAGACCCCAAGGGTTGGCAAGAAGGCCGCTGTTACCCAGATAACCCCAGTCGCACCCTCTGTTGTTCACTTCAAGGAAGTTCTGAGGTGCCCAGAAGCACAAAAGGACCTTCCCAAGGAAGAGTGCCAGCTCACAGCATACCTTCCCACAACAAATGCTGCCTGAACATGTCTGCCTATCAGAATTCATGATGGGCCCAGCAGTTCTCATCCACCCAAAGCTGTTTAAGGCACTTATGTGGCTTATTAACACAGCCTGGAAAAGTTTGTTTCCATCCTGATTTAGGAAAAAAAAAAAAAATCAGTAATACTGCAAATGTCTCCATGAATACATAAAAAGTAAAAAACTTAAGCTTTCAGGAATAAAATAAATGCTAAGCTTAGCTTAAATTACATGACCTTGTGGGTCTGCTTGGCACTGAAAACTTGAATACTGATTTTGGATTAGACCTTTCCCTGAAATAAATCTAAGCACACGAACAACATACACGTATGTCTGACTTCACCTCCCTTGGATGCCCAAGGGAAAGAGAGGTCAAGAAGACCTTAGAGGCCTTAGAACTCAGTTCAGAGTGGCAGTGGGCCAGTCCCCTGGTTCCTCCCAGGAAGGCCAATGTCTCCTTTTTGGAAGCCAGCAGTCAAGCAGGACTGTGAGCCTGCCTGTCAGTACAGACCAAACCCTTCCAGCCATGGGTACAGCGAGAAGCCTGGGCCAGACAGCTGGCTGCAGACCTTACCCAGGATGGTCCTGAAGGGTCTGTGTGAGGGCCTCCTAAGACCTGACTTGTGTTTTTGGTTAGGCTGACAACAGGTGCTTGTGGTTTCTGTCCTCAGCCCTGCACTGCTGGGACCACCTCAGCCATCTTCTCTTTGGTGAGGTCAATTTCCTATGCTTCCTTCTGAGATCCACTTGCTGCCTACTGAAGTTCTGAGAATAGATTGTGGCAGGCAGCATGAAGGGCTGGATGTAAGGGAAGGCTGTGAGGTGTGCACCCCGTCCTCTATACCTGTTGAATCTAAGGTCTTTTAAGGGGAGGATCACAAGGGCAGAGGGAGAGTTAGGATGGGGCTTGCGGGGTCTGGATCACTTAGCTTCTCTGTGAGGTATTGGTCTCAAGTTCTAAGAGGCCAGTGGGCAAGTCCTGGCTTCCTACATCTGCTCTGGCAGCCCCTGTTCCCTGGGCTCCACCCTCCAGCAGTTCTTGGGGGTCCCTAAGGAAGATGACCATGACTGTAATGTTGTCATGGGAGCCCCGGTCACGAGCCACACTCACGAGCTCCTCAGCCACATGCAACCCGTTGCCCTTATTCCTGATCAAGTGGCTGTGGACAAGACCAGAGACTTCTTGGTGGGGGACAACATCGAAGAAGCCATCACAGGCGAGTAACAGGTAGTCTTCTGAGCCTGTTAGTTCTCGGGATGCTGAATCTGCCTCGCCAGACACATAGGGCTTCTGGAAGACATCCCCTGGGAACAGACAGACAGAGAGCCTTTTTTCCACTGCCCACATGGCCAGGATCAGCCTCCTAATCACCATCCCCAAGGGCATGTGGGTGCACAGCCCGGCTGGCTCCTGAGGGGTCACCCGCCTTGTGCTTCCCATTCTCTTGGGAGCAGTCACCATTCCAAGCTCTATAGGAACAGTTCCTGCTCCCAGAATGGCTGCCACCTCCGGTGTGTCCAGAGATAAAGAGCTATGGCAGGCAGCATTAAAACAGGCTGTGAGGGAGGAGCCAAGGAGACTCTTGAGGAAGGTGAAAGGGCACGCGGCAAACTCGCAGGGACTGAAGATGAGGTGGTTGGAAGGGGAAGGGGTAGTCTTTGAGCTGGGTCCCAGCAGTGGCGGCACACAGAGAACAATGAGAAGCTATCTTCCAAGAAAATGGATCTTGAACATTGTTTTTAGAGGAAGAAAAGAATCATTAGCATGAATGGGCTGAAAGAAGAACCTCATCTGTGGAATGTTTAACCCTGGCAAGGAGTTTTCCACTGTATTTTAGGAAAGAACCCTGATTTTCTATGTTTCTGCATGATCATTAGTATTAGAGACAAGCTTTCTAGCCTGGGTTGACTTCAAATGCCCTATGTAGCCCAGGGTAAGTCTGAAGTTCTGATTCGCCTCCATCCTACCTCCTAAACAGGGATGGACTGCAGCTTTGTGCCAGCATGCCTGACCTAAGGAACAGCACAACTGGGGACTGAGCCCAGGACTGTACGTGCTAGGCAGGTGCTTTACTGACTGAACTACACTCTTCATACTCAATAGTTTCTGGACTTTACAGTATGTAATAGTATTCAGTCAACAGAAGCTGCAGCCTGAACCTGAGCCCCTCCTGGGTGGAGCAACCTGGTCCAGCCCTCTCAGTACTTTGGGGGGCAGGAGAGAACTGCAGCTTACCATCAGCTGGGATCCTGGAGGCAACTGCTGACACTCACTAGACTGTGCCTAGCAACACAGTATTCTTAATTTATCCTGGTCTATTTGGAGGCAGCTCCACTGTACATCTAGGAGGTCTACATGCTATGAGTACGTCAGGGAATATTCTGCCCCGAGTCACCGAGTAAGCCTGTGGCTCCCACCCTGCAGCAGCCCTTGTGCACACTCTTACCAATGGCTCTCGACACTGCCAGGGTCCCGTTGACTCTCCAGCAGTCCATGAGAGAAACAAAGCCACCCAAGGCTTCAATACGTTCTTTTTCATCCTGCAAGAGCAATAGGGACCTGGGTGGGGGCTCAGATGTCACTATATAAATAGAACTTATGTCAGTCCTATGACACATTTGAATCCAGAGGACTTGAACCAAGAGGCTTAGCTAGATATCCAAACCAGACATCATTAAAGACAAGGACAAACTGTAATCTCACTATCTTTTAGCTGTGGGAATGACTGGTCAATCAAGGAATGGGGCAGCGTAGAAGGGCCAGCCATGTAAGCCATACTGCATCTCTAGGCTGTGTTTGGGTCAAGGAGGTGCTCTGGGACAGGAGAACAGTGTCAGCTTAAACTTGGAGGACAGATCCCTCCACTTAATCTGTGGCTTCTGTGTCTACCCGGAAAACTGCTGGGTGAAGCACGTGCAGTGAATAGGGCAGGGCACACACTGAAGCCAAGCCACAAGAGGCAGCCCTGTGTGTACCCTGCTTATCCCTCTCTCCTAAGCATGGTTTCTGTTTGCTAAGGGTCTCGCTGCTCCAATTCTGACTGCTAGGGGATGGGCAGAGGCTTGGTCTAGCCACAAGTACCTCCAAACTCTCTTTGATTCCCTCTGGGGTGATGCAGTTTGTCTCGTGGAGACTGGTGTGTATGCTTGTGCTCTCTGGGGCAAGGCATCTCCTGGATGAGGGAGGTCAGTCATATCCCTATTCTACTCATTTTATAAACCTGCTTCACAGCTTCCTTGGGCAGAGCCTCCCTGAGGCTTCTAAGTTTCAGATCCCTCTTTTCTGAAGCTCCAGGTCCTGAGACATTTGATTGTTGAAACAGGGCTGAACTGAGTAGCAAGGCCAGAGATCCCTACCATGACAGGAAATTTGGAAATCCCTAGTCAAGGTGTCTGTGTCTCTGACAGGCCCATCCAGTCTGCACCAGTGACAGCATCAGCATTTAGAATAATATGCTGAGCTGGTTGACCTTGCAGAGCTTGGTCTTATCTTGGTCCTTCTTCCCTTTCCTGGATCCCTCCTCAGTCTGTACTGATCACAGCCTTGCCCTACACACATGCTTGTCCAGGTGCAAGCCACCCATCCTTGCCTGCTTCCTCTCATTCCCCCTCCTCCTCCTCCTCTGTCCTCCCCAGCTCCTGAAGCAGCCGTTCTATAGTTGAAGCTTGATGGCGCAGCAGTTGCTATAACAGGCACAGTTGTCCCTCCCTTTCTTGGCATCAGCGCTGCACTCTGCAAGGTTTCAGCTCCACTCAGAGAGTCTCAACATCCCTGTGGACTCCCAAGGCCCTTTCCAGATCTTCACAAAGTCTAGACTCCTCCCTCCTGAGGCCACTGATCTGTAATTGCAGATGACATTGACACCCTCACAGCCTCACTCTTTGGAGCAGACCTCAGCTTGCCCTCTAGTGGTCTGGCTACGACAGGGTTGGTAGGGACTCCCTGCAGAGGTTTTCCAATCTAGTTTCAGTAGCTGCAGGTCTGTGGTGCATAACCTGCTCTCTCTCATCACTGACTTGCTGCAGCCTCATCTGTCTTCATGACTCAGCCTTATTCCCAAGTGCTTTCTCCACAAGCACTTGACCTAGGTCCTGTTTCCTCAGCACCCTACAAAGTACACACTAAGTGTCATCTGCCTGAAACTGAGCCCAGGGGTGGGATGGGCTCTGTTTAGACAACTGCAGGGTAAGACACCATCACGAGTCCTCACACAACCCTCAGAGGCACTTGTGGTGGTTGCTGGACCCTCTCTGAAGCTCTCCAGGTTATCAGGTTTCTGTTGCGGCTCTGGCTTCAGCAGGGGTCTAATTGCTTTTCTGGTAGTTGGCAAAGCAGTGGCAGGAATCACAGGCAGGAGCTGGCAGGATGGGGAAAGAGCTGGGATCTGACCTCGGCTTTGGCAAGCTACAGGTCAGCAGACACCTGACCCGCAGGTGTGCTTCTCTGCAGGCACTAATTCCATCTTCATCCCATACCATCAAGGGACCCTGTCTGACAGACAAACCCTGTGGCCTGGAAGGGTCGAGCTAGGACCAAACAGGGCTCAGGATTGGATGGAAAAGGGGTTATTGGACATGGCTTGCAGGGTGTTGGCAATGGGAGACAGACTATCCAGCTCCTGGGCAGTGGCTGGCACTCATCTAGACCTGGCTGTATTTTACCTGCCCAGGGAGGAGGGCCTGCCAGGAATCAGATATCAATCCCTTGTGGTTGTGGTGGAAACAGAGAGGCAGAGGTTACCACTTTAGTTTTGCTCTGGGCAAGTGACTGAACCTTCCTGAACCCTGGTTCTCTCTTCTATACACTAGCATGAGCACATGTGCCACCCCCCTGCAATCAAGAGCCATGGCCCTCCCTGACACTTGTTCTTACACGACAAAACAGGAATATGTGGGGAACACGTCCAAGTCCCCACGCAGGAACTGACCTCCGTAACATGGCTGTAATGCTCAAAGTCAATGCAAAAAACACAGATGAAGGACAAAGTGTATGCAGAGAATAATGCAATGATCTTGAACTTGAAAAGATGTTCAAGAGCTGGAGAGATGGTTTAGTGGTTAAAAGCACTGGCTGCTTTTTTACAGAACCTGAGTTCAGATCCCTGCACCCACATGGTGGCTCATAATGGCCTGGAACTGCAGTTCTAGGGCATCTGATATCCTCCCTGGCCTTTGTAGATTCCAGGCACAAACGTGGATCACATAGGGCAAGCACTCATGTACATAAATAAAAGTAATACAATGCTAACAACGAAGGCTGGATGTGGTAGCTCACCCCTGTAATCTTAGCACCTGAGAGGCAGAGGCAGAAGCCAGAGACCAGAGGGCAAAGGGCAGAGGGCAGAGGCAGAAGGACTGTCTCAAGTTTGAGATCAGGTTTGCTACATGGCAGGTTCTAGACCAGGCAGAGCTATATAGGGAGAACCTATGTAATACACACACACACACACACACACACACACACACACACACACACACACACACAGACAGACACCTACACACACACAGACAGTGACACACACAGATACCCCAAAACTAAAACAAACTCATTCTGAAAGAGAAGAGGAAGGAAAATGAGGTATTCTTGTCTTGCCTAATGGTTTCCTTAAAACTGAAATAGACCCTTTTGGAGGGAGAGAAGCTCACTGAATCCCTAATGTTTAAGGGCCCAGAATGTTGTGCAGGAAGCTGCAGGAATGAAGCCTTCATGAGCCTAGGGTGGGTTTTTCCAAAATGCAGCTTCAAGTTACCTGTAAGTAATGCTAATAATCCTGGTTCATCTACTAGACTTGGGAGAAGTGGTTCTGGTTTCAACAATGCTCTATCTGGAGCGAGCAGGCATTTGTTTATTTCTCTCCATGAAAGCTGATGGGCAGACCCCATGGACTGGCTAGACTGTGGACAATGGACTCTCAACAGCAGCAGTGCTTGGCTCAGGCTGGTCCAGGCTGAGGACAGAAGCTGGGCAAAGCTCCAAGACTGAGTATGTTAACTCTGACTTAGAGTCCTTGCTCCTAGAAACCTGTTGTGCAGACACTGAGCCTGGACCATGTGATGAACAGTTATCATTGCTGCTGCATTTCAGAATGGAAAGAGGAGACTCCTGGTGAATGTCTGTGACTTGGAGACTGGACTATGGGTGAAAGACCATGCTACATGTCTGTGAGAAGGAGTTGGAGCTCTATGTGCTGACGAGGGGAGGTCCTAGCTGTGCAGTTAAGTGACACAAGGCATAGAGAAGCAGAGCGAAAGCAGGGGGAAGGAGGTGGTGTAGAGGCATTTCTTGACCCTAAGCATTCTATTTTTGACTCCAGGAGACAGTCTATATCTGTTTGTGAGATCAGAACCTGAGCACCTGTAACTCATATGTTCAAGGCGAGAATCTCAAGAACCAAGAGGCTGGGTGACTTTAGAATTCTGGGATTCCAAAGTAGTCTCTACCTACTGATGCTCTGGGCAGTGCAGCTGCCTTGCTCACTCTAAGCCAGAGACCTCTGCTCTTTGACTGTCACTGTCACTGAGCTGCCTGAGTTCAGGCTCCACAGGCCCCATTTCTGGGTTTTCCTGTTAGGTCACAAGGTCCACCTCTTGCCTGAAGCTCTGGGCTCCCAGGCAAGGCTTTCCTAGACTCGTGGCCACACTCATCAGGCAAAGGAACCCCCCCTTCTGCAGGAGCACTAGCAGTCTTCTGGACTCTTTTGTACTTTCTAGTTTATCCCAACAATACTGTGCTGGGACCTCCTGGCATTCCACTTTCCCGTGGGGGTCCCAAGACTTGAGTCTCCAGCTAGAGCCCAGCACAACAGAGAATGTCTTGGATGAAGACTGTCCCTTACCTGTCGCTCAGGTTTGTGTGGCTCCATCAGCTTCACTACCTGGCCCTGCTGTATCAGGATGACCTGGGAGTCTCCGAGCCAGGCAACATGCAGGGTTGCTCCCGTGATAAGTGCACACACACCTGTGGTGCCACTTTGTAGTCGCTGTGGGGAGAAAAGAAGAGGCATGGAGGGTTGAGGACCGAGGAGGAAGGCGATCCTCCACGAAGGACCCCACAGCTGTACTCATGGATCATGCCATTTTTATGTTGCATAGAGAGAACATGTCCTACAGGATCCCTTTCATACCCAACACTGGAACTGGCAAGATGGCCTGTGGTGGCAAGAAGCAGACTATTGATACTGCAAATAGGCATGGAGGGCAGAGGTGGGGCAGGGACCCCAGGGGACAGGGAGAAGAGTTAGGGATGACCAATATTGAGGCAGGGCTTCCTGAGTGTATGTGTAAGTCAGAACTTCCCCCAACTGCGTTCTGTAAACAAACACATCATATGCTTGAATTACATCTCAGCAAATTTATATTTAAAAAAAAGGGAGCTGGGCGGTGGTGGCACACACCTTTAATTCCAGCACTTGAGAGGCAGAGGCCAGCCTGGTCTACAAAGTTCTAGGACAGCCAGGGCTACACAGAGAACCCTGTGTTGAACTCCCCCAAGAGGGGAGATAATGAATATGTACATCAGTGATAGGGTTGCTTGTGCTACCTCTGTGAGGTCCTTAGGTTTGGTCCCTAGAGTGAGGAGGAGGCGAGAGAAGGAAACGAAACACTTGCTTAAGAACCTTTTCTCTCTCCTCTTCGGGGAAACCCTGATCTCAGTGGCTGGCTTCAACCTGCTGGGTGGGACAGAAGCCTTAGGCTCCTCAGAGTTTTAGATTTCCACAGCTCTCTGTTGAGAAATGGAATTCAGTCCTGCTATGTCACACTAAAGGTCAGTGTATGATGATTGAGAATCCATTTCCAGAGTTCTGTTGCTCCAGGGTGGCCTCTATCATTGAAGCTCTGGGCCTGTGGTCTTTTAGACTCTGAGCAGCATGGCTTCCTTGCTCACTGTCAGACAGTAGCTACCTTATCTTTGCCTGTCACTGTTGCTGGATTCTGTGCTGTCCTGAGCACAGGCCCCACAGGCCCATTTCTGGGACTGATTTCTCTAGCGTCTAAGCATCAGTGTCTCAATGTCTAAAATGGCCACAGTATCAGAGCCTGTCCTCACTGTTGCTGGGAGGGGCCAGTGAGGTTGGTTTTAGGCCACAGGGGAGGGGCTCATTGTCTTTTTTCATAAACAAGGGCCTCATCCTTGAATGAGCTGTCACTCCAAAAAGAGAAGTTCCCAGTGGTGACTAGGAGCCTGTTGAAGCCTCGATGAACAAGGGCCTCTGGGGTAGTTTGTTAATCAGGTTTTACATTTTCTTTTCTTTTAGATAGACTGATATGTAAGGCCTTGGTCCTAGTGAGACCACTCCCAGAGCTGTCAAACTTTTAGTGACGCAAACCCCTGCCCTGTTAGAATTACCTTTCACAGGCACACAGCACAGCCTGGATCCCATGCCCTCAAAGTTGCCTCCTTCACCTATTGCGCCTAAGTTCTCCTTGCACTGGTTAGCTGGGGGCTGTCCTTAAAGCTCAGACTAGCATGGGTTAGTTGGAGTATCTAAAACTGAGCTTTCTGAGACTTAGGATTCCTGGGAGGTCAGGCTTGCCTCTCTGCCATGTGACTCCTGCTTGTGAAAGCTGTAAGTGATCAATTCTTTTAAGTACTTGCCTGCCATTCTCTCATCCTCAGCTGAAGGAAGCAGCCTGTATCTTAAGTCAAGTCATCCTTTGCTGGGCTGGTGACCATGTCTGTCATAGAGATCCAGCATGGTGGCCCAGGAGTGCTGTGCTTTGCAGGCCCCAAAGCTTTATGTGTTATAATTTAATTTCCATTACAAGATATTAAGAGGATAAAAGCATCAGCTATAGTATTGGGGATGATGACTTTGCTGGGCTGAGCACTGGGAGGTGACTGGGGCTAGATAATGCCATGAATGGATAGGGTACAGGGTAGAGTTCCTCACAGTTAGGTCTTGGTGGCTTTGGAAGAGGGAAGGAGACCATAAGATACATACACACCCATACACGTGCACATGCATATTTGTGTACACACACAGCTACAGTTCCCCAAACAGTACTTTACACTCAGCTGCCAGTTCTCACCTCTCGTTTGGCTTTCTGGAGAAACATCTCATCAGTGCGTCGGAAGGCTTCTTTGAGGGCCGCTGCTGGGTCTGTGAGCAGCTCTGGCTGGTGGGAAGCATTGGCGTGCACGTGGACAGAGGCATACCTCGCAGCATCCACTCCTCCATGGCCATCAAATACAGCAAAGTAGGCTCGGTCCATGGAGTCCTGGTGGGATACAATGGGGGTCTGACTCGTCTGGGAGGGGTGTTCTCCAGGCAGTAACTATGACTGTACAGTTTGTCCACACCATTCTTATGTTGGAGAAATCTAATCCTCACAGTATGTAAGGGGGATCTTTGGGAGGTAATTGGGATTTGTTCACTTAGGGATGAATATACTATCAAGGAGTAGTTTTTCTCCTTGGGAAACTTGTTCTGTTCTCATTGTGATGGCTTGCACTGCTTCAGTGTTCTGTAGTGTTCCCTACCAGCACGAAGGCCCTCTTCAGATGCAGCCCTGTGACGTAAGGCCTCTCAGCTTCCAGAGCAGTAACAAATACATTTTTTGTAAATGACTCAGACTGAGGCAACAAAACAACCCAAGATAGGTAGGGCTTGGAAGAAGCCTTACCAGCAGATTCAAACTGCTCATTACCACAAACAAGGGGGCTTAAGAAAGGTTGGCTCTCAGAGCCTCAGGCTCACCAGCTCTTCCAGGCAGACATAAGCCAAGGAAAGATCCATCAGGAGGTGTCTGCTGTTAGAGGCCCAGCTATTTTAAGTCTGAACCTAGCACCTAATATATATATTAGGCCAACTGTTGGCTTTGGCTGTGGACAGGAATGTGCCTGGAAGCTTGGTGCTGTGAATTAATTAGCTTCAGGCTCTGCAGGGTGGCGTTCTGAGAGCTGCCTAGTACTCAGCCCTATGACAGCAACTTCTCAGGCTTTCCCAGGCTCGTCTCTGGCTGGCAGCTCTCTTAGCATTCACAGCTCCTCACTTTCTGCATGTACTCCCCGCCCCCAGGCCATATTGCATTTCCTGGGCTCTGCTGCTGCAACACTCACAGACAAGCCGAAGAGATGGCTGAAAGTCGGAAGAGACACGTGTCGATCCTCCATCTTGCGCCGTGTATTCCGGATGGCATGGATAGAGACCAGCCACTGCCGCTGAGGGGCCTGGGCAGCCAGTGGCACCTGCTTCTGCCACTGGCTACACACTTCCCAAAGCCAGTTAAAGAAGCTCCGTGCCAGGCCCTTGGCATCCAGCACTGATGGGCACAATGGAGAGACGGTTAACCCATGCAATGGAGGCCTAACCACTCTCCTGTACTTCTTTCCTACTAGGTTTCCCTCTCAACAGCCTACATTGGCCCCACCTCACCAGCCAGGCCATGCTCAGTGCTCAGCACACTAACCTATAAACTATGCAAGAAAGCCTGCCGCTGGTAACAAAAAAATGTCTGGTAACTTCCTATTAACTAGGAATTCTTTAGGTCCAGTGACAGAGGCATAACTGAATTCTGCCTGTCCCAATGTTAAAAAGCTTCCCACAACTAAACACACAACTGTCCTGTAAGCCAGCAACTGTACTCTTGGGCATGAATCCCAGAAAAATGAGAACAGTGCATGAATCATCGAGTTTCATCTATAACAGCTCAAATCTGTACTCTGTCCAGATCTCCTCCAACCTACAAATGGCTCACAGTTAGACACTGGGTGAGAGTTCAGCAGAAGAGCTGAGCAAAGATCGACTGACAAGCAGCCCAGCTTGGTCAGCCCTGGAGAATCAGCAAATGGCAGACGCTACTTCCCAGTGTCAGGCTTTTTTGAAATGACATCATTGAAATGGAGAAAACCAGTCACTGCAGGAGTCAGGGACTAGGTATAGCAAGGGAGATGTGTTAGGGTGGCCCATAGAAGGATGTTAGCTATAAGGAAACTGTCTTGTGTCTGACCATGCTTAGATCCTATGTGTGACATACTATTACAGTATGATGTTCCCAGAGAAAACTGAGTTATGTACAGTTGGGACATCTTTGCATTTTCTCTCATAATTAACTTTTTTTTTATTTTTAATTTTATTTATTTATTAATTTTATTTATTTATTTGCCTTGGTGTTTGCCTGGAACTGGAACTACAGACAGTTGTTAGCTGCCATGTAGGTGCTGGGAATCGAACCCGGGTCCTCTGGAAGAGCAGACGGTGCTCTTAACTGCTGAGCCATCTCTCCAGCCCCAGCATTTTCTCTCATAATTAACTGCATGTACTTATGATTATTTCAAAACAAAGTTCATTTAAAGGATAGATCAGAACAACTCCCCAAGCCCTAAACCAAGTAAGCAAGCAAGCAAGCCACAACAACAAACCCCAGTTAGGGCTGGAGATGTAGCCTGGTAACAGAACACTGCTTAGCACACCCAAGGCTTGAGTTAGATCCCCAGTACCACAAACAAAGAGACGACACAACAGTACAGAAATAGACATTACAAAGTTTACAAAAGTGTGAAACTATTTATGATATGATTTTAAATTGAGAAAATGGTAGAAAACTAGATATATAGTTATTCACAAGTAAACGACAAAAAAAAACAGTTCCAGATAAAAGGGCAAAAATGATCTCCTATAATCAAGACATAGGCAGTAGAACCCCAGGGGCTATATTTGTGGACTCTCCAACTCTTCATATGTACAATGTTTTAATACTTTCCAAGTCCCCATTTGCCCTTGAACTCCGCTCTTCTTCAGTCAGTGGGGCTCAAGCCACTGCCGAGTGGTGAACTTGGCAAGCTGCTGCTGTGGAGGTGAATTCAGACTTTAAAAGAAAAAGTCTCACAAAGTCTCGTTTCTAGGAAGAGACCACTAAGAATCAAGTTCAAGGAGACGTCAGGGGCTAAGCTTTCAGGCCTCACTTCATCTTGATACACAGAGCCCTCTTGCTAGTCTGGGTGCACGTGGCAGTCACATATGGGTCAGAGCCATCATCTAAGAGAGCAGTTTAAGGTCAGGTAACCAAAACCCACCAAGTTTAAACATCCACGGCCACAGCAGAGGGAAAAGGAGAGTTGGGAGAAGTGTTCTTAGTCGGAAGTATGGCCGTGGAAGAAAAGGGAGGGACTGCAAGGAAGCCAGAGGGAGCCACAGAAAAAAGGGATGAGCAGGGAGAAGGATAAATCCAACGAGAATCTTCCATCAAGGTGGATCCAGGCAGGAGATGTACAGCCTGCTGCAGTGTCATGTCCAGGACGGTGGAGCACTCAAGCAGTTAGCAACAGCTGTGGGAGGGGCAGGCTCCCTGGGGACCACAGCTCTAAATGTGACCAGTGCAACCCTGATGAACTTGTGTGCCCCCCACTTGTCTTCTTGTTCCTGGAAACTTAGGAAGCTTTGAGCATGGCATGGCCTCTAGGCCTAGGATACCTCCCTTTTAGTCTTAGGTTACACTGCTATTTCCAGTAATAGGTTTGGACTTGAATTTTGCTCAAGCAAAGAAAGAGCAATTAAAAACAAGGTGGCAAGCCTTACAGTAACGCCAGCCTCGGGTTCTTTTAGCCTGATCCTGACTTCTGGCCCAGGGCTATAGCCCTGCCCTCAGGAGCTGCCTGGGAGGTCTGTCTTCACAGCAATGACAGAGAAGCTGCTGGCACTGGGCACAGAAGGCCATAGTCACACGTCTGCTTGTGGCAGTGAGCCTCACAGAATGTGCTGATAAAGTTGGGCAAAAACAGCTTGGAAACTACAGACTTACACAAGTCCTCAAAAGCCACAAGCCTAGGCTGAAGGCAGCTCTGGGACAGAAGGGTGGGGCCGGCTCCTCCCCTCTGCGCAGGCCCTGGTGGAAGGCCGGGCTTGTCAGCTGCAATTCTCCTTCCCACCAGCAGGTGATGCTGTCTCCCACTTTGAGGGGTAAGGTGTCGGGGGGTGTCTTCCTGTGTGGGGACCAGTGGCAGCTGAAAGCCTCCAGGCTTTATGGAAAACAATGGCTGCTGTCACTGTGATGGTTGTCTCCTAGACAGAGGGCAAAGCTATGCCGGCATGAAGGCTGGCACAGAGTTGTGGGAGGGGCCATAAGTAGGGGTGAGGAGGGTGGCTGGCAGGCCCAAGTGCAAGGGGCTGCATCTATTTTTCTTTGTCTTCTATTGTGTTCTTTGTTTTTCCTTCTACATGTGTCTTAATGCTGAGCTGAAAGTTTGCAAAAGCAGCAGCAAAGGAGAACCTGCTCTCTACGCCTGGAGAACCTGGCCCCACAGCCCGTGCGCGTTCCTGCAGCTGCCACTTCCTTTCTCCTGCTAAAAGACTAGGAAAGATAGTCATGCAGAGTAAAAGTCCTATATTCTTATAAGCAAATTCTCTGCTAAGTGGCCTTGGGGCCTCCTGGTACTCACTTCAGTTCCTAGGCCTCTCTGGTGATTGGTCCCACTGTAGGGCCCAACCCACTGATGCTAGGGCTTCTATAGCAGCAGAGATGAAAACCTCTACCTTTGCTACCTCCTGATTATGGGATTACTGAGTACTGACATCTAATGGCACCAACTAAGGTAAGTCAAGGCAGGGGACATAGATGACAGCTGCTTCTCTCCATGGGTGGACATGCCACACTGCTCAGGACCTCATGTCAGCTGAGGGGAAGCAGCAAGCACAGGTAAGGGTAGCTGTGTGCTGTGAACCAACACCTTGGTTCATGTGTGAAGAAGGAAAAGCACCCAGGCTCTGAAGCGTAACAGAGAAGACAGGTGGTATTGTATCAGCCAGATGCCTGGCTCTGACCTGGGTGCTGCCGGTCCCCACAGCAGGTTTCCCACTGCCATGCCATGCTTTCTTTATACTTTGGCCTTGTCTGGACAGCACCCTGGACACTGACTTTTAGTGTCAACCTGAGTCTGCTAAACAGTCTCAGAGCCATACGAGAGGAACTCACAGGTTACAAGGGCTTTTTCTTCCTCCTCCTCCTCCTCCTCTTGTTCAGGCAACTTCTTAAATTCAGAAAGGTCTGTCTGTAGTAGCTGGGAAATTGCCTTGTGGGTCACAACTGCAGCAAACGGCTGGGGAGCGTTCCTAGGAAGAAGACACGAGAGGAAGGCTGAAGTCTAGGCCTGGCATCCTTCACCTTGGAGACGGACATGATGGTTTGTACACTTCTGATTGTTACAAGCAGGTGATCAGTCTCTGTCTCCAAGGACCTGAAATGGTCGTTTACACAACACCAGAGGCACACCATCTAATAGGTATCCTTGAGGCACATGAACCTCAGTGGCCAGGAATCTGCCCTGATTCTCAAGCTGGTGACCCCTGGAACATGGGCATGTTATGAGCTAAAGTGTATTCCTTAGTTCGTATGCTGAAGATTGAGCACTTCCTACCTAAATGGGATCATTCTGAGAAGTAGGATCAATGAGGATAGCACTAGTAAAGATGAGATTATGGCAGAGTGGGAGGGGCCCCTACTTCAGTATGACTAGCTTCATTGTAAAAGGGATAAATATAGACACAGATACATCCATGAGGAGAAAGCCGTGTAACTAGAGGGGTGTAGGTGTGAACCAAGAAATGCCATCGTTATCTGCAGACCAAGAGGAGGACTCAGCCAAGTTCACCTCCGTCTTGTGAGACAATGATGACTATACTATGGTGTCTGGTCTGTGTGTTTTGAGATGACGGCCCCAGGAAATTGCTCCTGGGAGGATGATCCATGCTGCCCAGAAGCTGTGCTCCGTACAGCTCAGGGTCTCTGAGCTGCTGGGGTTGTGGAGAAGGGAACTGGGGGTGGGTCAGGCTACGGCCACAGGAAACTCTGGTGTGTTCTGAGGTGACATGATAGTGTCAGTCAGAGTTCTTAGATCTCTTTGAGCCCATGGACTGAATGACGAGCACTGGAGATCACAGCATGGAAAGGCCATGGCCTAAGGGCTGGGCAGGAGCCTTAGAGACCGAAAGACAGAGCGAAGGAGTGTTGGGATCAAGAGTGGTCAGAGGAAAGGACAGAGAATCAAAGTATCTGATGTGAGCAGTCAGGCTGAGGGGGAGGGGGAGGCCCACCAGGGAGCCCAGCTGGGATAGGGAGCCAGGTTCTGTTTCCACAGGTTCTGCAGCGTTCAGGAGACATGGGGAGCTGTGGGAACATGGTTTAGCAAGAGCTAGAGCCCAGTGGAAAAATAAGGGTCCTCCTTGGGACCACAGAAGAAAGATTCTGAGGAATGTAGATCATTCCAGAGTCACAGAATGAAGAGCACAGGAGGCGGGAGAAAGGGATGTTACCTCATGCTGACAGCAGTAGGGGAGAGGAAATGTCAGCTTCCTGCTGGGGCCTTGGGCAGGCAGCAGTGCAAGAAGAGAGGTGCCTGGGAAAGAGAGTATGCTGTAGCCAAGGGCAATGAGGACAGCAGGCTGAGGACACGTGCTTCTCCATGGCTGCTCTATCTTCCTTAGGGTTCTGAGCCTTGGGGACTCTGCTGAAAATGGAAGCCCGGAGTCTCGGGCACAGGAATCACTTTTTCTGGGGCCTCAAAAGCTTCTAGGATGCATCTCAACTCTGGAACCTGCATCCATGTCTAGTGAGAGGTCCATGTGCTTTAGCCCAGAGTGACTGTTCCAAAGGGCATCTGGCTGAGTCTTTATGGCTGACAGTCTGGCTCTTATTTTTTATTCTTACTTTTTTTTTTTTTTTTTTTTTTTAACTTTAAAGATTTATTTATTTTATGTATGACTGCTCTGTCTGCATGTACAACTTTGTACCAGAAGAGGGCATCCGATCCCACTATACATGGTTGTGAGCCACCATGTGGTTGCTGCGAATTGAACTCAGGACCTCTGGAAGAACTGCCATCATTCTTAACTGCTGAGACTATGCCTGGCTTTTGTGTGTGTGCATGTGTTCCTGCAGAGAGGCTAGAGGAAGACTGCAGATGTTCTGTCATCACTCTCCATTGGATTCCCTTGAGACAGGGTCTCTCACTAACCCTAAAAGCCATTGAGCTCCGGGATCTGCCTGTCTCTATCCCCTAATACTGGGACTATGGCACATGCAGACATGTTCAACTTTTACATGGTTACTGGGGATTGAATGTTGGTTTTCATGCTTGCACAACACTCATAGTCACTGAACCATCCATCTCCCTAGCCCAGTTACTGTCTTGCCCCCCTCTCTTTAAGCATAGTATCTCATGTAGTCCACACTGGCCTCAAGCTTGCTATGGCTGATTGAGCTTTAAATTCTCCTGCCTCTGCCTCTTCAGATAGAGAGCTAGGGTTAGTCATGCACCATCATGGCAGGCTGACACTTCGGCTTTGACGAGAATGATGACCTTCTAAGAGCCTGGCTGGTGAGTCATATTCTAAGGGGACTGACCATCTACTCATGGCTTTTAGTCTGAGAGAACTGTGGATTGAACCTAGAAACCGCTGTAGGCAAAAGTTCTGTCACAGCTTTCTTCTTACTTCTGAGCCAAGGTCTCACCCAGGCCCTCCCTTCAATTGCCTCCTGTATGAAGCTCTTGAGTAGCTGAGATTACAGGACAGCACTGTCAGGCTCTGTACTGATGGCCTTTGGAACTATATGATGAGCCGGATTTTTCAAGAGAGTGACGCAGGGGAAGCCTGTGGAAACGTTGGAAAAGGACCAGCTGAGATGGGTACGGTTGCCTGGCGTGCTGAGGTCCTGGGTCACATGTCCACTCCATCCCTGCCCCACTTCCCACCCCTAGGTAAAGAAGAAGATCTGAGAGTAAGCCAAGACATGAGAACAAGTTCCCGTGTGAAGCATTTCCTGCCAGGCTCTGGGTTTTCCTTTAGTGGCTAGGAGAGGGTACCTGCTCATCTGGAGCTGGTGAAGTCATGCCGAAGCTTCCTGCCTACTGGCTGCTGCATTTGTTGGGGGCAGGGAGGCAGCTTCCAGCCATGGAGACACAGACAATGCCTGGCCTCTAGCCACCAGCACTTCCTTCCTGGACAAGGCTTCTAACTTATTCCAGGGACCCACCCATGGATGTGTTCTGGAGGCCTCAGCTCTGATTCTGGTGCTGGGAGTGGAGCTCTTCAACTTGGCTAGAGAACACTGTGCACAGGAAATGGCCACCTCCAGGTTACCAGGAGCCTACAATGCACCTAGGTAACCACAGTGTAAGTTTATATTGTTCAGGGATCTGAAGATGTGACAATGAAATCATAATAAGTGAAGAAAAAAGAAAAAGAATACAAAGCCCAGAGGTCAGAGTTATGACTTCTGGATGGTCTCAGAGAAACAGCATTTAAAATCTGAAGAAGAGACAATGGATGGATGTATTAGACCTTTATACCAACAACTCTAAATTGGCTGTGGGGACATAACCAAGGCAAGAGGGTCTGTGAGGCACAGAGTAACCATGTGCACATGGGTAAATGTGAGTGCTTGGGAAATGCTGCATATGATGCAGACTATATATATATAGTTATATATATGTGTATATATGTGTGTGTGTATGTGTCTCATAGCACAGGTAATGGTGATACATACCCAGGTCCACACATAAGAGAAAAATGCTAGAAAAGAACAAAAGAAATCCATTTGGAGGGCTGGAAGATAGACCTTACAGTTCTGTTCTAATTTTTTGTTTGTTTGTTTGTTTTCTTTTTTGAGACAGTGTGTAGCCTTGGCTGTCCTAGAATTCATTCTGTAGACCAGGCTGGCCTCAAACTCACAGAGATCCACCTCCTTCTGCCTCATTAGTGCTGGGATTAAAGGCATGTGCCACCACCACCCAGACTGTACTAAACTCTACATTTATGGTTTGTTTATTGGATGCACACATGGCCTAAGCAGGACCCTGGGGTTCTGTACCACCCTATCTATCTTCTTCATTTTTAAAATTTTTTTCAGGTCTCTCTCTTTAGAAAATGAAACCACCACCCAAGGAAAAAGCACAAGAAACACACACACACACACACACACACACACATCATTAAAAAACCTACAAAATTAGAGTTGGAGAAATGGCTCAGAGATTAAGATCACTGTCTGCTCTTACAGAGGTTCTGAGTTCAATTCCTAGCAACCACATAGTGGCTCGCAGCCATCTATAATGACATCTGGTACCCTCTTCTGGCCTACAGGCAGAACACTGTATGCATAATAAATACATTAACAAACAAATAAACAAACAAAACCCCCACAAAATTAGGAACCATATAAGCAAAAAAATTGTAAGATAGAAAATGCCCAAACAAAGTAATATGAGATAAAAAGAAAAATCTACAAAAATCCCATGTGTTAGCTATCTATACAGGCCCTGCCCTTAAGTCTGATTTGTAACCCAGTCAGACTCTATTGGAGAAAACTAAGTTTTCCTTTGCACGCAGCTGTCAATTAGAGACAGCTTCTTGTTAGGGATGGGAACCCATGTCCACTTCTCTTCTCAGCACTAGGACATTTCCATCCCATCCCAGCTTCTACTATGATCTTTTGGCCCATCACTGACCACTTGTGTGGGCTCTGGACCCCACCTTCATCCCTTTTAGAGTAAACATAACTCCTGCTCAGTCCATCCCTGAGATGGGTATCCACGGTTGCTAACAGCTATCACCTGCTCAGCCCATCCCTGAGAGGAGTATCCACGGTTGCTAACAGCTATCACCTGCTCAGCCCATCCCCGAGAGGGGTATTTATGGTTGCTAACAGCTATCAGTGCCTCAGTCCATCCCTGAGAGGGGTATCCATGGTTGCTAACAGCTATCACCTGCTCAGCCCATCCCTGAGAGGGGTATCCACGGTTGCTAACAGCTATCA
>PVIH01023005.1:0-25816 GCA_004025045.1 Sigmodon hispidus
CTCAGAGAACATGCCCACACTCAGAGACCACACCCACACTCAGAGACCACACCAAGAGACCACACCCACACTCACAGACCACGCCCACACTCACAAACCACATCCACATTCAGAGACCACACCCACATTCAGAGACCATGCCCACATTCAGAGACCACACCCACATTCAGAGACCACACCCACATTCAGAGACCATGCCCACATTGAGAGACCACACCCACATTCAGAGACAACACCCACACTCAGAGACCACACCCACATTCAGAGACCATGCCAACATTGAGAGACCACGCCCACACTCACAGACCACACCCACATTCAAAGACCACACCCACACCCAGAGACAACACCAATGTTCAGAAACCATGCCCATGTACTGAGACCACACCCACAATCAGAGACAACAGCTGGAAACCACACCCACACCCAGAGACCATGGCCACATTCACAGACCACACCCACATTCAGTGACTACACCCATATTCACAGACATCACCAGGGCATCTATGAGAAATTATAGTAAATAGTGAGGGAATGTATTATACATATTACAGAAAATTATGAGGGCATCTCTTAGAGACATTAAGGTAAATTGTGAAGTCATCTATTAAAGACATTATGGTAATTTGCGAGTTTGTCTATTAAGACATTACAGTAATTTGCGAGGGGCACTATTAGAGACATTACGGTAAATTGTGAGATCATTTATTAGAGACATTATGGTAAAGTGGAGGGAGTCTATTAGAGACATTACAGTAAAGGGCCAGGGTGTCAATTGGAAACATTAAGGTAAAATGTAAGGACATATATTACAGACATTTTGGTATAGTGAGAGGTCTGGATTTGTAGTCCTGGAGGATTCTGGGTATTGTAGTCCTGATACATTATGGGATACATAGCCCTGCAGAATCCAGGAATTTATTGCCCTTGAGGATTATGGAATTTGTATCCATAGAGGATTCTGGGATTTGAAGTCCTAGAGGACTCTGGGATTTGTAGCCCTTTGGGATTCTGGGAAATCTAGTCTTAGAGGATTATGGGATTCTCTGAGCATGATTCTGGGATAAGATCATGCACAGTAGTCTGGGATTTGTAGTCCTGGAAAATTCTGGGTTTTGCTGACTTGGAGAATACTGGGATTTACCATAATTCCTCTAATAGACATCCTTACAGTTTACTGTAATGTATTTAATAGACACCCCTCACTCTTAACAATAATGACTCTAATTGAAGCCTTTGCACTTTCCCATGTCTCTAAAAGACACCCTCAAACATTACCATAATGTGTCTAATAGATGCCCTTCAAATTTACCATAACATTTCTAACAGACGCCCTCTCAATTTACTCTGATATCTCTAATAGATGCCTTGAAATTTACAATAAAGTCCCTAATAGAATCTCTTAGTAATTACCATAACCTCTCTAAAAGACATCATTGCAAATTAATGTAATGTCTCTAATAGACGCCATCACAATTCACCATAAGGGCTCTAATAGACATTCTCACACTTTGCTGTAATGTCTCTATTTGATACCCTCACAATTTACTGCATTGTCTTTAATAGACACCCTCACACTTTACCGTATTGTCTCTAATAGACATCCTTGCACTTTACTAACCAACATAAACCTACTAACTAAAACTTATGCACTAACTCTACACACTAACCTAACCTAACCTTGTAACCAATCATAACCAACAAACCAGCCTGAAATCACTAACCAACCATAAACCACTAACCATAACAGAATAACCAACCCTAAACCACTAACAAACCCTAATGCACTAACCAACCCTAACCTACTAAACAATTCTAAATAACCTTAACTCAGTAACCAACCATAAACTACTAACCAACTCTAAATAACCTTAATTCACTAACCAACCATAAACTACCATTCCTTAACAGTCACCAACAATAACCATCTAAACAACACTAACTGACTAAAGGTTCCCACTAAGAAAACCTTAATCAGTAAACAAACTTAACCCACTATCCAACCCTAACCAACTAATCAAATCTACCTCACTAACTGATCATAAACCACTAACCATTACTGACTAACCAACCCTAACCAAATAACCCTAACTCACTAACAATCCCTAAAAACTAACAATCCCTAACTAACCCTAACCAACTAACCAATCATTACTCAGTAACCAGCCACAAAAAACTAACACTAATACCCTAACCAACACTAACCTACTAACCAAACCAAACACACTAACCAACCCTAACCAAATAAGCCTAACCAAATAACCAACCCTAACCTACTAACCATTATGTATAAACCCTAGCCAACTAACCAACCTTGACTCACTATTCAGCCATAAAAGACTAATACTGACAGTAATCAATCCTAACCAACTAACCAACCGTAACCCCCTAATTAACCCTAACCAACAAACCAACACTAACTCACTAAAAAGCCATAAACCACTAACCCTAATTCACTAACCAACCCTATCTAAATAACCCTAACCCAGTAACCAACCCAAACCTACTAACCAAACCTAACACACTAACCAACCTTAACCCAATATCCAACTCTAAATAACTACCCAGAAAGTGAATTATATACGCTATTTGAATGGATGCACTGAAACAAATATTTCCACCAATGATCTTTACCTATAAATGTGAAACAGATGGTTTGAATCACTACACAGTGAATTGTATGTGACAATTGAATGGATGCACTGAAACAAATATTTGAATCAATGATCTGATCCTAAAAAAATCAAACAGGTGCATTTGAATCATTAGGAATTGATTTAGAGACATTACAGTAATGTGTAAAAGCGTGTGTTAGAGATGTTATGGTAAATTGTGAAGGGGTCTATTAGAGACATTATGATAAAGTGTGAGGGATACTATTAGAGGCACAATGGAAATTTACAAGGGCGTCTATTAGAGACATTATGGTAATTTGCAAGGGTGTCAATTATAGACATTATGTAAACTGTGAGTTCATCTGTTATACACATTACGGTAAAGTGTGAGGATGTATATTAAAGACATTATGGTGAAGTGTGATGGCGTCTATTGAAGACATTACAGTAATGTGCAAGGGTGTCTTTTAGTGACATTATGGTGAAATTTGAGGGCATCTATCAGAGACATTACAGTCATTGATGAGGGCATCTATTAGAAGTATTATGGTAAATTGCAAGGGCGTCTCTTAGAGATATTGCAGTTAATTGTGAAGACGTGTATTACAAAAATTACAGTAAATTGCGGGGGCGTCTATTAGAGACATTATGGGAAAATTCAAGTGTGTCTATTAGAGGCATTACAGTAAATCCCAGAATTCTCCAAGTCAACAAAACCCAGAATCTTCCAGGACTACAAACCCCAGAATCAACAAGGACTACAAATCCCAGACTTCTGCAGGACAACATATCCCCTAATCCTACAGGACTACAAGCCCCAGAATCCTCCATGGCTAAATATCCCCTAATGATCCAAGACTACAAACCCCAGAAGACTCCATGGCAAAATATCTCATAATCTCCATTGCAAATAATCCCAGAATCCTACATGGCAAAAATTTCCATAATTCTACAGGACTACAAATCCCATAATCTTCCAGGTCATCAGATCACAGAATTTTCCAGGACTAAAAATCCCAGGATCCTTTAGGTCTAAATTCTAGACATTTTATGGAATACAAACCAGAATCTTCCAGGTCTACATATCCCAGGATCCTACAGAAGTTCAATACCCAGAATCCTCAAGGGCTACAAATCCCAGAATCCTATGCGAGTACAAATTGTAGAATTCCCCAAGACTACAAATCACAGAATTTTCCAGGGCCAAAAAACTCAAAGTTTATTGGGCTAAAAGTCCCAGAGACTTTCAGGACTACAAATCCCAGAATACTCCAGAACTACAATTACCAGAAAGCTACAGAACTAAAAATTCCTGAAGACTCCAAAATTACAAACCCCAGCATCTTCCAGGACTACAAATCCCAGAATCCTCCAGAGGTTCAAATCCCAGAATCTTCTTGGAGGACAAATGCCATTATCCTCCAGGGCTACAACTCACAGAATTCTACTGGAATACACATCCCATAATCCTCCATGTGTACAAATCCCTGCAGTGAAATGGAAGAATTCCAGGATCCTTGAGTACCAAAAATACCATAATCCACCAGGGAAACAAATCCCAATATTCTCAAGGATTACAAATCCCAGAATCCTCCAGGACTACAAATCCCAGAATCCTCCAGGGCTAAAAATCCTATCATTTCCCAGGAATAAAAATCCAAGGATTTCACTGAGCTACATTTCCAAGAATTTTACAGTTCTGAAAATTGCCGAATCCACCACAATAACAAATCTCAGAATTCTCCAGGTCTAAAAATCATAGAATTCTCCAGTACTATAAATCCCAAAATCCTCCAGTGCTACTTATCCTAGGATCCTCCAGGATTACAGTTCCCAGAATTATTCTGCCCTACAAATTCCAGAATCCTCCAGAACTACAAATCCCACAATTCTCCTGGGATATATATCTCAGGATTACCAGGGCTACAATTTCCAGAATTTTCCCAGAATACAATTTCCAAAATTCTGCAGTGCTACAAATATGAGAATCCTTCAGGCTTAAAAATCCTAGAAGCAAAATGGCAAAAAAAAAAAAAACCCACAGAATTTTCCAGGAGTACAAATCCCAGAAACTTCTAGTACTACAAATCCCATAATCCTCCAGGGGTTCAAATCCCAGAATCCTCTAGGCCTACAAATCCTATGACCTTCCAGGACAACAAATCCCAGAATTTTCCAGCACTACAAATCCCAGTATCCTTCAGGACTACATTTCCCAGAATCCTCCAGGTCCACAAATCCCAAAATTCTCCAGGACCACATATCCCAGAGTCTTCTAGAGCTAAAAATCCCAGAATCATCTAGAGCTAAAAACCCCAAAAACTTCCAGGATTGCAAATTCTATAATCCTGCATGCGTACAAATCCCAGAATCCTTCAGGGGGAAAAATCCTATGATCCTCCAGAACTACAATTCCCAGAAGTCTCCTGGGATACTATTCCAGGAATACTCCCGGTCTACAAATCCTATGAAATTTCAGGTCAACGAATCCCAGAATCCCCTAGAGCTACAAATCCCAGAATCCTCCAGAGCTACAAATCCCAGAATTCTCCAGGGCTACAATTACCAGTATTATACAGGACAAAAAAAATCCAAGGACTCTCAGGACTACAATTCTCAGAATCCTGCCAAGCTACAAATCACACAATCCTCCAGGGGAACAAACACCATAATCCCCCAGGGCTACAAATACTATGATATTACAGGACTACAAATCCCAAATAATTCGAGGGCTACAATCTCAGAATCATCAGTACTAAATTTTCCAGAATTCTCCAGGGCTACAAATTCCAGAATCCTCCAGTAATACAAATTCCAAAATTTACCACGGGTTCAAATCCCAGAATTCTCCAGGGCTACATATCCAAGAATCTTCCAGGGCTAAATATCCCATAACACTCTGGGACTACAAACCAAAGTATCCTCCAGACCTAAAAATACCACAATCCTCTAGGAGTAAATGCCCCAGAATCCTCCAGTGGTACAAAATTAAGAATTTTCTACAACTATACAACCCACAATTCTCCAGGACTACAAATCCCAGAATTCTCCAATAATACAAATCCCATAACCCTCTAGGGGTTCAAATATGAGAACCCTCTAGGGCTACAATCCTATGATCTTACAGGACTACAATTTCCAGAATTTTTAAGGGCTGCATTTCAGAATCCTAAAGGACAAAAATTTCCATAATTCACCTGGGCTACAATTCCCAGAATCCTACAGAGCTAAAAATCCCAGAAACTCTAGTGCTACAAATCACAGAAAATTCCAGGTCTACACATCCCATAATCCTCCAGGACTACAAATCCCTGAATCCTCCAGAGCTACATATAATAGGATCCTCCAGAACAAAAAATTCCCCAGTTCTCCTGGGCAACAATTCCAACTATCCTACAAGGCTTAAAAATCAAAGAAACTTGGGGCTGGAGAGGTGGCTCAGCAGTTGGGAGCGCCGTCTGCTCTTCCAGAGGACCCAGGTTCGATTCTCAGCACCCACATGGCAGCTGACAGCTGTCTGTGGTTCCAGTTCCAGGCGGACACCAAGGCAAATAAATAAATAAAGTTTTAAAAGAAATCAAATAAACTCCCAGGACTGCAAATCCCAGAATTCACCAGTACTACAAATCCCATAATCCTCCAGGGGTTCCAAATTCCAGAATCCTCCAGGGCTGCAAATCCTGTGATCTTACAGGACTACAATTCCCAGATTTTTCAAGGGCTACAATTTTGGAATCCTCAAGGACAAAAATTCTCAGAATTCTTCTGGTTTACAATTTCCAGAATCCTACAGAGCTAAAATCCCAGAATCTCTAGCACTGCAAATTCCAAAATATTCCAGGTCTACACATCCTACAATCCTCTAGAACTACAAATCCCAGGATCCTCCAGGACTACAGCTCACAAAATCCTCCAGGGCTAAGAATCCAAGAATTCTGAGATTTGTAGTCCTTGAGACTTTGGGGATTTGTATCCCTGGAGGATTCTGGGATTTGTAGCCCTCGATGATTGTGAGATTTGTAGACTTGGAGATATCTCAATTTTGTACTACTGGAGGATTCTGGGATATTTAGCTCTGGAGGAATGTGGGATTTTTAGGCTTGGAGGATCCTTGGATTTTTAGTCCTAGATAATTCTGAGATTTGTCACCCTAGAGGATTTTGTGATTTTTATCTCTGGGGGACTCTGGGATTTGTAGCCTGTTAGGATTCTGGAAATTCTAGTCTTGGAGGATTATGGGATTCTCCAAAGAAGATTCTGGAATATGAACCTGCACAGGAATCTGGGAATTTTTGTCCTGGGGGATTCTGGGATTGTAGTCCTGGAAGATTCTTGAATTTTTAGCCTTTGAGGATTGTGGGATTTGTAGTCCTGGAGGATTCTGAGTTTTGTAACACTGGAGAATTCTGGGAGATTTAGCCATTGAGTTTATGAGATTTTTAGGACTGGAGAATCCTTTAATTTGTAGTCCTGGAAGATTTTGGGATTTGTACCCCTGGAGGATTCTGGAAATTGAACCTCTGGAAGATCCTGGGATTTGTATTCCCTGAGGATTGTGGGATTTGTAGCCTGGAGGATTATGGGATTTGTGGTTCTGGAATGTTCTGGTTTTTGCATCACTGTAGGATTCTGGGATTTGTAGTCCAGGAAAGTCATAATATTTGTGGCCCTGGAGGATTCTGGAATTTGAACCCGTGGAGGATTATGAGATTTGTAGTACTGGAGGATTCTGGGATTTGTAGCTGTGGAAAATTCTTTGATTTGTTGTCATTTTGCTTCTGGGTTTGTAGTCCTGGAAGATAGTGGGAATTGTAGCCCTGGAGAATTGTGCAATATGTACTCCTGGAGGATTCTGGGATATTTATTCCTGGATGATTTTGGTATTTTTTTTTTTGTCCTGGAGAATCCTTGTACTTATACCCTGGAGGATTTGGGGTTTTGTAGTCCTGGAAAATACTGTAATTTTTTTCCATTTTGCTTCTGGGATTTGTTGTATTAGAAGATTATGGGATTTGCAGCCCTGGAAGATTTTTCAGAATTGCAGTCTTGGAGAATTCCTGAATTTGTAGTCCTGAAAATTTTTAAGATTTGTAGCCCTGGAGTATTATAGGAATTGTAGCCCTAGAGAATCCTAAAATTTGTAGTACTGGAGGATTCTTGGATTTGTAATCTTGCACTATCTTGGGTTTCATAGTCCTGGAGGATTCTGATATTTCTGGCCTTAAAAGTTTATGAAATTTGCAGTCCTGAAAAATTTTGGAATTTATAGCCCTGGTGGATCCTTGGATTTGTAGCGCAGTAGAATTCTGTGAATTATAGTTCTGTAGAATGATGGACTTTTTTTTACAAAGAGGATTCTGGGATTTATACTCATGGAAAAGTCTGGGAATTGCAGTCCTGGAGGATTCTGAGATTCTTAGCCCTGGAGGATTCTGTGAATTATAGTCTTGGAGCATCCTGGGATTTATAGTCCTGTAGGATTGTGGGATTTGTAGTCCTGGAACATTCTGGGATCTTGGGTTCTGGAGTTTTCTGGGAACTGTAATCCTGGAGAACTCTGGAATTTGTATTCCTGAAGGATTCTGGGATTTTTAGCCTTGTAGAATAGTTGGAATTGTAGCTCAAGAGAATTCTGAGTTTTGTAGTCCTGGAGGATCATAGGATTTTTCACCCAGGAATTTTCTGGGAATTGTAGTCCTGGAGGATTTTAGGATTTGTAGCCCTTGAAGATTATGATATTAGTAGTCTGAAAGGTTCCTGGAATGTTTCCATTTGTCTGTTGGGATTTGTTCTCCTGCAGGATTGTGACTTTCATAGCCCTGGAGTTTTCTGATATTTCAGGCCTTGAAATAGTATGGGATTTGTAGTCCTGGAATATTTTGGATTTGTAGCCCTGGAAGATTCTGGGATTTGTTTCCAAAGAGGATTTTGTGATTTGTACCCATTCAGCATTCTGGGAATTTTAGTCCTGGAGGATTCTTGGAATTGTAGGGCTGTAGGATCCTGGGATTTGTAGTCCTACAAGATTCTGGGATTTTAAGTTCTGGAAGTTTCTGGGAATTGTAGTCCTGGAATATCCTAGGATTTGTACTCCTGGAAGAGTCTGGGGTTTTTAGTTTGGAGGATTCTGGGCTTTATGGTCCTTGAGGATTGTGGGATTTGTGATCTTGGAGGATTTTGGCATTTGTAGTTCTGGAGAATACAGGGATTTGTACACCTGGAGGATTCAGGAATTAGTTGCATTGGAGGATTATGGGATTTTAGGCCTAAAGGGTACTTGGATTTCATTTTAGAAAATTTTTTGAATTACTAGCCATGGAGGATTCTGGGATTTGTAGTCCTGGAAGATTCTGTATTTTGTTCACTTGGAGGATTCTGGGATTTACCACAATGTCTCCAATAGTCATCCTTTCACTTTACCGTAAAGTCTCTAAATATCCCTGAATCCTCCAGGACTACAAATCCCTGAATTCATCATGGGCTAAATATCCCAAAATCCTCCATTGCAATTAATCCCAGAGTCCTACAGGGCTAAAATTCATATAATTCTACAGGGCTTCAAATACCAAATGTTCCATGTCAACATATCATAGAATATTCCAGGACTACAAATCCCAGGATTCTTTAGGGCTACATCCTATACATTTTATGGAATACAACCCAGAATCTTCCAGGACTACATATCCCATGATCTGCCAGAAGTACAATTTCCAGAATACTGATGGGCTAAAAATCCCAGAATCATATGCAAGCACAAATTGTAGAATTCCCCAAGACTACAAATCTCAAAATTTTCCAGGGCTAAAAAAAATATAGTTCATTGGACTACAAGTCCCAGAGACCTTCAGGACTACAAACCCCGGAATACTCCAGGGCTAAAAGTTGCAGAATTCTCCAGGGCTACAAGTTCCACAATCTTTAAGGAGTACAATGCCCAGAATCCTCCAGAACTACAATTACCAGAAACCAACAGAGCTAAAAATTCCTGAAGACTCCAAAACTCCAAATCCACCCTCTTCCAGGACTACAAATCCCAGAATCCTCCAGAGCAACTAATCCTAGTATCTTCCAGATTTATAAATCTGAGAATCCTCTAGAGCAATGAATTCTAATATCTTCTAGATTTACAAGTCACATAATTATCCAAGACTACAAATACCAAAAATCTTCCAGGGCTACATATCCTAAAATCCTCCAGGACTAAAATTTCCAAAATTTTCCTGGGCTACAATTCCAACTATTCTACAAGGCTAATAATCACAGAATCCTTCAGGAATTCAAATCCCAGAATCCTCCAGTGCTACAAATCCCAGGATCCTCCAGGGGTTCAAATTCCATAAACCTCCAGGGCTAAAGATCCTATCATCTTACAAGACTACAATTCCCAGAATCTTCCACTGCTACAATATTCGAATCCTCAAGGACTAAACTTCCCAGAATTCTCCTGGGCTACAATTCCCAGAATTCTACAGAGCTAAAAATACCAGAATCCCCTAGAGCTACAAATCCCAGAATATTCCAGGTCTACACATCCCACAATCCTCCAGGACTACAAATCCCAGGATCCTCCAGGACTACAATTCACAAAATCCTCCAGGGCTAAGAATCCCAGAGTTCTGGGATTTGTAGTCTTTGAAATATTTGGGATTTGCATCCCTCGATGATTCTGGGATTTGTAGTCCTTCATGAATGTGGGATGTGTAGCCATGGAGGATTATGGTATTTGTCATCTCCAAGGATTATGGGATGTTGCCATTTTCCTGCTGAGATTTGAACTCCTGAAGAATTTTGTGATTTGTACCACTGTAGGATTCTGGGAATTGTAGCTCAGGAGAATTCTGGGAATTGTAGTCCTGGAGTACCTTAGAATATGTGGTCCTGGAGGAGTGTAGATTCTGTAGTTCAGACGTATTTGGGATTTTATACCACTGGAGGATTTTGGGACCTTTAGCACTAGAGGAATAGGGCAGTTTTAGGCATGGAGCATCCTTCAATTTGTAGTTTTGGAGAATTCTGGGATTTCAGGCCCTGAATGATTATGGGATTTTTTAGTCCTGGAAGATTATGATATTTGTAGCCCAGAATTTTGGGAATTTTAGTCTTGGAGGATCCTGGGATTTGAATCCCTGGAGGATTGTGGGATTTGTAGTCCTGGAGATATCTTAATTTTGTACTACTGGAGGATTCTGGGATATTTAGCTGTGGAAGAATGTGGGATTTTTAGGTTAGGAGGATTCTTGGATTTTTAGTCGTAGATAATTCTGGGATTTGTTGATGTAGAGGAATCTGTGATTTTTATCCTTGGAGGATTCTGGGATTTGCAGTCCTTTAGGCTTCTGGAAATTCTAGTCTTGGGGGATTATGGAATTCTCTGAAGAGGATTCTGAGATATGAACATGCACAGGAGTCTGGAAATTTTAGTCCTGGAGGTTTCTAGAATTTGTAGTCCTGGAAGCTTCTGGGATTTGTAGCCCTTGAGAATTGTGGGATTTATATTTCTGGAGGATTGTGGGATTTGTTGTCCTGGAAGATTCTGAGTTTTGTAACACTGGAGGATTCTGGGAGATTTAGCCCTAGAGTTTATGGATTTTTTAGGACTGGAGAATCCTTTAATTTGTAGTCATGAAAGATTTTGGGATTTGCATCCCTGGAGGATTCTGGAAATTGAACCCCTGGAAGATTCTGGGATTTGTATTCCCTGAGGATTGTGGGATTTGTACCCTGGAGTATTGTGGGTTTGTAGATCTGGAGGATTCTTGCAGTTTTGGTTCTGTAATGTTCTGGGTTTTGTATCACTGTAGGATTCTGGGATATGTAGTCATGGAAGATCATAGGATTTGTGACCCTGGAGGATTCTGGAATTTTAACCCTTGGAGGATTATGAGGTTTGTAGTACTGGAGGATTCTGGGATTTGTAGTTCTGGAAAATTCTTTGATTTGTTGTCATTTTGCTTCTGAGTTTGTAGTCCTGGAAGATTCTGTAAATTGTAGCAATGAAGAATTGTGCAATATGTAGTCCTTGAGGTTACTGGGAAATTTATTCCTGGAGGATTGTGATACTTTTTTTCTTGGAGGATCCTTGTATTTGAAGCCATGGAGCATTCTGGGATTTGTAATCCTAGAAAATTCTGTAATTTTTTTCCATTTTGCTTCTGGGATTTGTTGTTTTGGAAGATTGAGGGATTTGTATCTCTGGAAGATTTTGAGAATTGTAGTCTTGGAGTATTCCTGGATTTGTAGTCCTGAAAATTTTAAGATTTGTAGCCCTGGATTATCCTGGGAATTGTAGTCCTGGAGGATCCTTGGTCTTATAACCCTGGAGCATTCTGGGATTTGTAGTCCTGGAAAAATCTGTGATTTTTTGCCATTTTGATTCAGGATTTGTTGTTTTGGAAGATTGTGGGATTTGTAGCCCTGGAAGATTCTGAGAATTGTAGTCTTGGAGGATTCCTGGATTTGTAGTCCTGAAAAATTTTAAGATTTGTAGCCCTGGAGTATTCTGGGAATTGTAGTCCTGGAAGATCATAGGATTTTTGCCCTGTAGGATTGTGGGATTTGTGACCCTGGAGGATTCTGGGATTTGAAACCCTGGAGGGTTCTAGGTCATGTAGACCTGGAGGTTTCTGGGAATTGTAGTCTTGCACTATCCTGGGTTTCATAGTCCTGGAGGATTTGGATATTTCTGGCCTCGAAAGATTATGGGATTCACAGTCCTGGAAGATTTTGGAATTTGTAGCCCTGTGGATTTTTGGATTTGTAGCACAGTTCAATTCTGTGAATTATTTCTGGAGGATTATGGGTTTTGTTTACAAAGAGAATTCTGGGTTTTTTACTCTTGAAAAAGTCTGGGAATTGTAGTCCTGGGGGATTCTATGAATTGTTGTCCTGGAAGTTCCTGGTATTTGTAGTCCTGTAGTATTTTGGGATTTGTAGTCTTGTAGGATTGTGAGATTTGTAGTACTGGAGGATGCTGGGATTATAGTCCTAGAAGATCTGAGATTTTCAGCCTTGTAGGATAGTTGGAATTTTTGCCCAGGAGAATTTGGAAATTGTATTCCTGGAGGATCCTCAGATATGTAGCTCTGGAGGATTCTGGGAATTGTAGTCCTGGAAGGTCCTAGGATTTGTAGTCCTGGATAATACTGGTAATTGTTGCCTGGAGGATTCTAGGATTTGTACTCCTGGAAGATTCTGGGATTTGTAGTCCTGGAGGAATCTGGGTTTTGCTGACTTGGAGGATTCTGGGATTTGCCATAATGTCTCTAATATACATCCTCACAGTTTACTGTAATGTCTCTAATAGATGCACTCCCAAATTATTGTAATGTCTCTAATAGATAGCCTTTCACTTTACCATAATATATGTAATAGTATCCCTCACCCTTTACAATAATGTCTCTAATAGACACCTTTGCACTTTCCCATACTGTCTCTAAAAGATGACTTCGCTATTTACCACAATGTCTCTAAAAGATGCCCTCCCAATTTACTCTGATATTTCTAATAGACGCCCTTCCAATTTGCCATAAAGTCTCTAATAGAAGCTCTCGCTAATTACCGGAACTTCTCTTAAAGATGTCCTCACAAATTAATGTAATGTCTCTAATAGATGCCATCACATTTTACCATAAGGGCTCTAATAGATGTTTTTGTACATTTCAGTAATGTCTCTAATTGATACCCTCACAATCTACTGTAATGTCTTTAATAGACACCCTTGTACTTTATTGTAATGTCTGTAATAGACATCCTTGCACTTTACTAACCAACACAAACCTACTAACTAAACATTGTGCCCTAACTCTAAACACTAACCAATCCTAATCCTGTAACCAACCCTAAGCAGCAAACCAACCTTAACTCACTAAACAGCCATACACCATTAACCATAACAGAATAACCAACCCTAACCTACTAATCAACTCTAAATAACTAACCTTAATTTAGTAACCAACCCTAAATGACCAAACCTAAACACTCACCAACAATAATCAACTAAACAACACTAACTCACTAACCCTTCAAACTAACAAAACCTTAATCACTTAACAATCTTAACCCACTATCCAAACCTAACCAACTAGTCAAACCTACCTCACTAACCATCTATAAACCACTAACCCTAACTAACCAAATAACCCTAGTGCACTAACCAACACTAACAACTAACCATCTCTAACTAACCAACCCTAACACACTAACCAAGCCTAACCAAATAAGCCTAACCCAATAACAAACCCTAACCAAATTTCAAATCCAATAATCATTCATGGCTACAAATCCCAGAATCCTTCACACAGTGTCTCTAAAAGATGCTCTCCCAATTTACTCTGATATTTCTAATAGACACCCTATTCACACAATTCCCAGAAACCTCCAGAGGTAAAATTTCCAGAATTTTTCAGGGCTTCAATCCCATAATCTTTCAGTGCCTGAAATCCCAGAATCCTCCAGTGGTAAAAATCCCACAAACCTCCAAGACTACTTATCTCATGATCCTCCAGGACTACAATTCCCAGAATACTTTAGGACTACATATCTCAGAATCCTTAAGGAATACAAATGCATGAATCTTCCAGGGCAACAAATTCCATGATCATCCAGGACTACAAATTCAAGAATTCTCCTGGGCTACAATCCCAATAATCCTCCAAGGCTACAATCCCAGAATCTCCCAGTACTACAAATCCTAGAATCCTCCAGGAGTACAAATGCCAGAATGCTGTAGGACTACAACTTCTGGGATCTTCCAGGAGTACAAACCCCAGAATTTTCCAGGACTTCAAATCACTGAATATTGCAGGACTGCAATTCTCAGAATCCTCCATTGCTACAAAACACAGACTCCTCCAGGGGTACAAAACCCAGAAATCTCTAGGGCAACAAATTTTAGAATACTCCACAAATACAAATCCCAAAATCCTCCAAAACTACAAATCCCAGAACCCTCCAGGTTTACAAATTCCTGAATATTCCAGTGTTACAAATACCAGAATACTCCTGAATTAAAAATTCAAGAACACTCCAGAAATACAAATTCCAGGATACATCAGAGTCAAAATATCTGAGAATCTTCTAGAGCTACAAATCCCAAAATTTTCAAGGACTACATATCCCAGAATCCTCCAGAACTACAAATCCCAGAATCACCCAGGATTGCAAATCCCAGAATCCTCCAGGACAACAATTTCCAGAATCCTCCAGGGTTACAAATCCCAAAATCTTCCAGGAAAACAAATCCCATAATCCTTCAGTGTTAGAAATCACAGGAACCTCCAGGAGTACAATTCCCATAATTCTACTGTGCTACAAATACAAGAATACTACAGTACTACAAATCCCAAATTGCAACAAGGCTACAAATCTAAGGATCCTGCAGTACTAAAAATGCCAAAATCCATCTGGGTTACAATTACCAGAGTCCTCAAGAGCTACATATGCCAAAATGCTATATGACTACAATTCCCAGAATCCTACCAGGACTAAATATTCCAAAATCTTTCAAGGCAAAATTTCCAGGATCCTTCAGGGCTAAAAATCTGAGATGCCTACAGGGCTACAAGAACCAGAATCTTCCAGGACTACAAATCCCAGAATCCTCCAGGGCTACAAATCCCAAAATCCTCCAGGGCTGAAAATCCAGATCTGCTAGTGATGTAAATTGTAAAATACTCTGGAGTCCTGAGCCAGCAGTCATCACTGAGATCACAGGAAGGGGTGGGACCTCAGCTATCATTAGTCATTACTGAGATCACAGGAAGGGGCAGGGCCTGAGCCATCAATCATTACAGATCACAGGAAGGGATGGAGCCTGAGCCATCATCAGTCATCACAGATTACAGGAAGGGGCAGTGTCTGAGTCATCAGTCATCACTGAGATCACCTAGCAAGTACACTGATAACAGAATAGTAGCTCTAAACACTAGAATAAGAACATTGTATGGCTATGTTACCTAGCAATGTTAGTGATAACAGAAAATTAGCTCTAAGAAATAAATTGACAGGAATATTCTATGGTTAGGTTACCTAGCAATCCTCCTGATAACAGATAATTAGCTCTAAAGAATAGAATAAGAACAACATTCTATGGTTAGGGTACCTAGCAACCCTCCCCTGAAGCAAGACTAGTCACCTTGCCAATATCCTACTTCCCCCAGCCAGCTTCCTGCATGTGTTTGAAGACTGCCCCCTCCCAACATTCTGCTTTAGGACAATATAAGCATGTATGGAATCAGAATAAAATGACAGCTCAAACAGGCTCTCATTTGTCCTGGTGCCTTTTCTGTGTCTCCCTTTCTCTTCACTCTCTCTAGTAGGTGGTCTCCCATGTTCAAGTTTTGTGGGTGCAGGCACTCAGCCAAAGACAGTGACCACGCCCACAGAGACCATGCCCACAATCAGTGACCACACCTATATTCAGAGACCGTGCACTCATTCAGAGACGACACCCACACTCAGAGACCACACCTACACTCAGAGTCCGTGCCCACACTCAGAGACCACGCCCACATTCAGAGACCACACCCACATTCAGAGACCACACCCACATTCAGAGACCACACCCACATTCTCAAAACACACCCATATTAAGAGACCACATCCACATTCAGAGAACACACCCACATTCAGAGACCAAGCCCAAAACTAGAGACCATGCCCACACTGAGAGTCCATGCCCACACTCAGAGACCACACCCACACTCAGAGACCACACCCACATTCAGAGACCACACCCACACTCAAAGACAACACCCAAATTCACAACAACATGCACAGTCAGAGACCATTTCTAAACTCAGAGGGGATGCCCACATTCCGTGACTATGCCCACATTCAGAGACATCGCCAGGGCATCTGATAGAGAAATTTCAGTAAAGTACAAGCACATCTATTAGAGAAATTATGGTAAATAGCATGGGCGTCTATTAGAGACATTACGGAAAATTGCCAGGGCAACTATTAGAGACATTACGGTAAACTGCGAAAGCATCTATTAAAGACATTATGGCAATTTGCGAGTTTGTCTAATAGACACATTACGGTAAAGTGGAGGGAGTCTATTAGATACATTACGGTAAATAGTGAAATCGTCTATTAGAGACATTACTGTAATTTGTGATGGTGTCTATCAGAGACTTTACTGCAAAGTTCAACAGCATCTATTAGAGACATTATGGTAAAGTGCATGGGTGGCTCTTAAAACATTATGGTATTGTGAGAGGTTGGGTTTGTAGTACTGGAGGATTCTGGGGTTTGTAGTCATGGAGGATTCTAGGATTTGTAGTCATGGAGGATTCTGGGGATTGTAGTCCTGGAAAATTCTGTGATTCTTTTGCTATTTTGCTTTTGAGATTTGTAGTCCTGGAAGATTCTGGGATTTGTAGGGCTTGAGGATTGTGGGATTTGTAGTCCTGGAGGATTCTGAATTTTGTACCACTGGGGGATTCTGGGACATTAAGCCCTTGAGGATTCGGGGATTTTTAAGCCTTGAATGATTATGGGATTTGTAGACCTGAAGAATACTGGAATGTTGCTGTTTGCCTGCTGGGATTTGTAGTCCAGGAGGATTATGGTATTCGTACTCCTGAAGGACCCTGGAATGTCTTCATTAGACACCTGGGATTTGTATGCCTGGAGGATTTAGGGATTTGTAGCTATTTAGGATTCTGTGAATTTTAGCTAAGGAGAATTCTGGGAACTGCAGTCCTGGAAGATTCTGGGATTTTTAGTTCTGGAGGTTTCTGGCATTTGTAGCCCTTGAGGATTGTGGGATTTGTAGCCCTGGAGGATTCTGGGATTTGTAGTCCTGAAGGTCTCTGGGGTTTGTAGCCCCAATAAACTCTGAGTATTTTAACCCTGAAAAATTCTGGGATTTTTAATCTTCGGGAATTCTAGAATTTGTACTCACACAGAATTTTGGGATCTGAAGACGTGGAGCATTCTGGGAATTGTACTTCTGGTGGATCATCGGACATGTAGACCTGGAAGATTCTGGGTTGTGGTCCATTAGGAGTCTAGGATGTAGCCCTAAAGGATCCTGGGATTTGTAGTCCTGGAAAAATCTGGGATTTGTTGACCTGGAAGATTATGGGATTAGTAGACCTGGAGGATTCTGGGATTTGTAGTCCTGGAGGATTATGGGATTGGTATCTCTGAAGGATTCTGGAATATTTAACTATGGAGGATTCTGGGATTTTAGGCCTAAAGAATTCTAGGATTTGTTTTTAGGAAAATATTGGGATTTGTAGTCCTGGAGAATTCTGGGTTTTGTAGTCCTGGAAGATTCTGGGTTTTACTGACTTGGAGAATTCTGGGATTTACCATAATGTCTCTAATAGACACCCTTGCAATTTATCACAATGTCTTTAATAGACACCATCGCAGTTTACTGTAATGTCTCTAATAGAAGCCCTCACACTATACCGTAATGTCTCTAATACACACCCTTGAAATTTACCATGTTTCTGATAAACACCCTCGTAGACACCTTCGCCCTTTACCCTAATGTCTCTGATATATGTCATTGAACTTTACTGTAATGTCTCTGATAGACACCCTTGCCTGTTAACTTAGTGGTTTATGGTTGGTTAGTGAATTAGGGTTGATCAGTAGGTTAGGGTGGGTTAGTGGGTCTAAGATTGGTTAGTTTTAAGATTTGTAGTCCTAAATAATACTGGTAATTGTTGCCCTGGAGGATTCTGTGATTTGTATCCCAGGAGGATTTTGGAATTTGTAGTCCTGGAGGATTTGGTGATTTTAGGCCTGGAGGATTCTTAGAATAATAGCCCTGGAGAATTCTGGGAATTTTAGTTTAGGAAAATTCTGTGAATTTTGCACTTTTGCTTTTGGGGTTTGTACACCTGGAAGATTCTGTCATTTGTAGCCCTTGAGGATTGAGGAATTTGTAGTCCTGGAGGATCCTGGATTTTGTAACACTGGAGGAATCTGGGAGATTTAGCCCTAGAGGATTATTGGAATTTTAGGCATGGAGAATCCTTTAATTTGTAGTCCTGGAGGATTTTGTGATTTGTACCCCTGGAGGATTCTGGAAATTGAACTCCTGGAAGATCCTGGTATTTGTATTCCTTGAGGATTGTAGGATTTGTATCCTGGAGGATTATGGGATTTGTAGCTCTGAAGGATTCTGGGAGTTGTGGTTCTGAAAGGTTCTGGTTTTTGTATCACTGTAGGATTTGGGATATGTAGTCCTGGAGGATCATGTGCAGATCCCACTGAAAACATATGAACATGAGTCACTGTGGGCTTGGTGGTGGGACTACAAGGGTTGTGGGTAGGACTTATGATACAGTTGGCAATAAAGCAAGAAAATGTGCACAGGGTACACATTTGTCTCTGACACACATGGACAATCTTGATCTCTGAACCTCTGCTTCCTAATCCTAAATTTAATTGACAGGTTTAGGAAGTTGACTTCTGGTCCCACCCACTCATATATAGACTTACAGATTTCTGTCTTGTGTTTCCAGTTCCTCCCATTTAAAACTGTAAATGAATGGGTGACAAGAGAGTGAGGTCATATGAGCCTGGCTTTCACTCAGTGTCTTATCCCCACCCCAAATCCATTTAATTGACAGGTTTAGGTAGTTGACTTCTGGCCCCACCCACATGTATATAGACTTTCAGATTTCCATCTTGTGTTTCCAGTTCCTCACATTTAAAACTGTAAGGGAGTGGGTGACAAGAGAGTGAGGTCATGTGAGCCTGGCTTTCACTCATTGTCTTATCCCTACCCCAAATCCTTTCATACCCTGAGTGTGGTTTGCTCTGTAGACATGAAAAGATGTCATATATGGTAATGCCTTGTAAATGGGCCATGAGTCCTGAGGAGATAAACTTTGCTACATCCCATAATTTTAAACACCATATTTCCATCTCATGATCCTTCAGTCCCTTTTTCCCATGTTTTTACTCCTCACTCCTATGATTATTGACTTAGGCTCTGCTGTACTTTTTGATTGACCCTGATTTTCTATCTTTGGGGTCATCAGGGTCATGGAACCTTGTCCTTTGCCCTCTCAAGAGGATACTGGGAAACAGCCCCTTCACCATACATAATTGCACATGAATTCTCAAATATTCAATGTTAAGCAGGGCATCCTTGGAGCATATGTGGCATCATAGGGGAAATATTAGTATTAAGAATTTGAGATACATTTGACAATCTAATCTGAAATCTCTGACTTGGAAATGAATCTGCATCAAAGGAAACTACCAGTCTCTATGCCTTCAGTCCTACTTCTGGCCTTCCAGGTCATTACGTACCTCATGAATATGCAAATCATTTCTACTAATGATTATGCTAATTATTTTTATTCTGTTTCTAATTTATTTCTTTCTAGCAAACTTAATGTCTTTATTCTCAATCAAAGTGAGGCCCAGGTCAGAAAGGGGCAGGGCAGGAAGTTTGTCTGAAGAACACAGAATTTGACATCACTGGAACTGTGAGATTACCATATGGTGAGGTCATATGGTCACGGACCAGTTGATGAGGCATTAAAGGAAAAATAGGAGATAGCAAAGGATCATGGGAGGTGAGCCCTGTAGCCTAGGACATCTGTTACTCCTAAAACCAGAAATGAGGGAGAAGATAGTAAAGGATCTGGGGATGTGTAGGTCCAAAGTGACAACTGTCATCTCATGAACCATAAGTAGGAGGGCAGTAAAGAACCATGGGAAGAACAGTTGTGTCTCAAAAGGGGTGAGGTGTGCAGGAATAGTGTGTGCCAATCAACAGGCTCAGAGACTGAGTGGGTGACTTATTATGGGATAGGTGGTTATTATGGAGTTGTTGCACTAAGTTTCTGACCTGGACATTCCAGCCTGGCTTCAAGGATTGGACCCACTCTCAACCACACTTATTCTCAAATAATCATACCCAGGCTTATATTAATTTTAAGCTTATCAGCCTCAGGCCTTTGTATATAGCTGACTAAGTCTTTATCTTTAAATTTACCCATTATTCTTATCCTATTTAACCATGTGGCTCAGCATTTTTCATAGAGCAGCATTTCAGCTTATTTCCTCTGCTTCTACTGGCAACACATCCAAACCTTCTTGGCATCTCTGCAGCATCTCATTGCCCTGGTGATTCTCTGGCATCTCTGCTGTATTCTGAGATGTTGTCAGAGTTTTCTTAATCTGTAAATCCTGCTAATACTTACTGACTGCAAGCAGCCAATCAGCATTTTTGTTAAACCAGTAGGCAGATGCAATAACATTATCCCACTGCATGTGATAGTAAGTTACAAAATTATATAATAAGTGGTTGAATATTATGGGATGAATACTATGGATTAAAATGAGGTATATTATGGAAAAGGTATTAGTGCTATGGAATTGGCAGGTTGTTATGATATAGATCAGTGCATAATTATGGGTGACTAGAAACATTATGAGTTGAGTCAATTCAGGTTTGTGTTGAGATTTATGGGTCCCCACTTCATGCATCCATGACCTTGCAATTTCTGTTTTATTAACGGCCATTAATGAATCCATATAGGTTTATCTGTTAGCCATTTTAAAGGTAGTACTGTGAGTGTCTTTGAAAGATCAGCAGCTGTTGTGTCTTCTTTCAGTATTGAAAATGTGTGGGATTTGTAGCCCTGGAGTTTTCTAGGATTTGATCCCATGGAGGATTCTGGGATTCTTAGCCCTGGAGGTTTTTGTGAATTGTAGTCTTGGAGGATTTTGGTATTTGTAGTCCTGGAGGACTGTAGTACGTGTAGACCTGGATTATTTCGGGATTTGTAGCACTAGAGATTCTGGGATTTTTAGCTCTGTAGGATTCTGGGAATTGTAGCCCAGGAGAATTTTAGGAATTTTTGTCCTTGAGGATTCCAAAATTGTAGCCCTTGATAATTCTGGGACTTGTAATCCTGTAAAATCATCAGATGTGTAGCCCTGGAGGAGTATGGGATTTGAACCACTGGAGGATTATGGGATTTTTGGCCCTGGAGAATTGTGGGATTTTTACTTCTGGAAAATTCTCAATTTTGTACCACTGGAGGTTTCTGGGACATTTACACCCAGAGGATTGTGGTATTTTTAGGTCAGGAGTATCCTTTGAGTTTTAGTCCCAGAGGGTTATGTGATATTTAGTCCTGGAAGATTCTGGGATATGTAGCCCTGGAGTATTCTGGGATTCGAAGCCGTGGTGGATTATGGGATTTGTATTACTGGAGGTTAATGGGAATTTTAGTACTGGATAATAATGGTAACTGTTGCCCTGTAGGATTCTGGGATTTGTAGCTCTAGAGGATTCTGGGATTTGTTGACCAGCAATTTCATAGAATTTGTAGACCTGGAATATTCCTGGAATTATAGCCCAGGAGATTTCTGGGATTTGTAGTTCTAGAGGATCATAGAATTTGTACCTCTGAAGGATTCTAGGATTTGTACCCATGCAGGATTATGGAATTTGTAATCCTGGAAGATTCTGGGGTTTTAGCTCATGAGGATGCTGGCATTTTTAGCCCTACAGGATTCTTGGATATGTTGTCCTAGAGAATTTTGGGGTTTGCAGCCCTGTAGAATTCTGGGAAATTTAGTCCTGGAGGATACTGGGATTTGTAGTGCTGGAAAATTCTGAGATTTGAACCCCTGGAGGATTGTGAGATATGTAGTAAAGAAGGTTTCTGGAATTTATACTCCTGGAAAATTCTGTGTTTATTTGCCATTTTGCTTCTAGGATGTTTAAGCCTCAATGATTCTGATATTTGTAGCACTGCAGGATTTGGGAAAATTTAGTCCAGGAAAATTCTGGAAATTGTAGCCCTGGTAATCCTGTGATATATATCCCAGGAGAGTTGTGGGATTTGTAGTTCTGGAAGAATCTGGAATCTGTAGCTCTTGAGGATTTTGAGAATTGTGTTCCTGGAAGATTCTGGGAATTTTAGACCTTGTGGATTTTGGGATTTGTAGCACTGGGAGATACTGGGAATATTAGTCCTGGTGGAACCTAGAATATGTAGCCCTGGAGGATTGTGGGTATTGCAGCCCTGGAGGATAATAGATTATGTACCACAGGAGGATTCTAGTATACTTAGCCCTGAAGGATTCTGGAATTTGTAGTCCTGGAATATTCTGTTTTTTCTTGATTTGGAGGATTCTGGGATTTACCATAATGCCTCTAATAGACACACTTGCAGTTTATTATAATGTCTCTAATAGATGCCCTCGCAATATACCATAATGTCTGCAGTAGATGTCTTTACATTTAAGTGCAATATCTCTAATAGACGCCCTCAGAATATTCTGTGATGTCTCTAATACATGCCCTGGCACTTTCCCATAATGTCTCTAATAGACACCTTCGCCCCTCACTGTAATGCGTCTAATAGATGCCCTTGCAATTTATTGTAATATCTCTAATAGACACTCTTGAAATTTAACTTAATGTCGCTAATCAAAGTCCTTGCAATTTCCTGTAATGCCTCTAATGGACACTCTCATACTGTATTGTAAAGTCCCTAATAGATGCCCTCGCACACTACCATAATGTCTCTAATAGACGTCTTTGCACTTTACAGTAATGTCTTTAATATACGTCCTCGCACTTTATCGTAATGTCTCTAATAGACACCATTGCACATTACCATAATGTCTTTAATATACATCCTCGCACTTTACCGTAATGTCTATAAAAGATGACCTTGACGTTAACATCTTCGCAAACTACCATAATGTCTCTAATAGTTTCCCTTGTAAATTACTGTTATGTCTATAATAGAATACCTTGCACTTTACCATAATGTCTCTAACAGACACCTTCACACTTTACCGTAATGTCTCTAATTTACTTCCTAATGATTGAAACGCACCAGTTTAATTTTTTTAGGTTGAGATCATTGGTTCAAATATTTGTTCCAGTGCATCCATTCAATTGTCACATATGATTCACTGCATATGGATTCAAACCACCTGTTTCCTATTTTTAGGTAAAGATCATTGGTTGAAATATTTGTTTCAGTGCATCCATTCAAATAGCATATATAATTCACTTTCCAGGTAGTTAATTAGAATTAGTTATGGGGTTAAGGTTGGTTAGTAAGCTAGGTTTGATTAGTTGGCTTGGGTTGGCTGGTGGGTTAGGATTATTTAGATAGGTTTGGTTAGTGAATTAGAGTTAGTGGTTTATGGCTGTTTAGTGAGTTAGTGTTGGAAAGTTGGTTAGGGTCAATTAGAGGGTTAGGGTTGGTTAGTTGTTTAGGGTGGATTACTGTTAGTGTTAGTCATTTATGACTGATTAGTGAGTTATTGTTGGTTAGTTGGCTAGTTATTTTACATAATGTTTAGTAGGTTAGGGTTGGTTATTTGGTTAGGCTTATATGGTTAGGGTTGGTTAGGTTAGGGTTGGATAGTGTATTAGTGTTAGCTCTTTATGGCTGGTTAATGAGTAATTGTGGGTTAGTTGGTTAGGGTTAGTTAGTTAGTTAGTTAGTGGTGGTCAGTTGATAGGGTTGGTTAGTTGGTTAGGGTTGATTACTGTTAGTGTTAGTCATTTATGGCTGATTAATGACTTATGGTTGGTTAGTTGGCTAGTTGTTGTACATAATGGCTAGTAGGTTAGGGTTTGTTATTGGGTTAGGCTTATATGGTTAGGGTTAGTTAGTGTGTTATGGTTGGTTAGGTTAGGGTTGGATAGTGTATTAGTGTTAGCTATTTATGGCTAGTTACTGAGTAATGGTTGGTTAGTTGGTGTGGGTTACTTAGTTAAGGTTGGTTAGTTGTTAGGGTTGGTTAGAGAGTTAGAGTTACTTGGTTAGAGTTGGTTAGTTGTTTAGGGTTAGTGGTTTATGGCCAGTTAGTGAGGTGGTTTGATTACTTGGTTAGGGTTGGATAATAGGTTAAGGTTGTTTAATGATTGAGGTTTTGTTAGTGTGAAGGTTTAGTGAGCTAGTGTTGTTTAGTTAGTTATTGTTTGTGAGAGTTTAGTGTTGGTAGTTTAGTGCTGGTTAGTTGGTTCGGGTTGGTTAGTGCTTTAGGGTTTATTAGTGGTTACGGGTTGGTTATTCTGTTATGGTTAGTGGTTTATGGCTGGTTAGAGAATTACTGTTGATTAGAGAGTTAAAGCTGGTCTGTTGGTTAGGGTTGGTTATAGGGTTAGGGTTGGTTAGTGTGTAGAGTTAGTGCATAAGGTTTAGTTAGTAGGTTTATGTTGGTTAGTAAAGTGCAAGGATGTCTATTAGGGACATTACAGTAAAGTGTGAGGGCGTCTATTAAAGACATTACAATAAATTGTGAGGGTATCAATTAGATACATTAAAGTGCTAGAGCATCTATTGGAGCCCTTAATGTAAATTGCGATGGCATCTATTAGAGATATTACACTAATTTGCAAGTATGCCTTTTAGAGAGGTTATGGTAATTACCAAGAGCTTCTATTAGGAACTTTATGGTAAATTACAGGGCATCTATTAGAAATATCAGAGTAAATTGGGACGGTGTCTATTAGAGACAATATGGTTAATTGCAAGGGCATCTATTAGACACATTACGGTAATGTGAGAGGGTGTCTTTTAGAGACAATATGGGAAAGTGCAAAGGCATCAATTAGAGACATTATTGCCAAGAGCGAGGGCTGTCTATTAGAGACATTACAGTAAACTGTGAGGATGTCTATTAGAGGCATTATGGTAAATCCCAGTATCCTCGAAGTCAGCAAAATCCAGAATACACCAGAACTAAAATTACCAGACTCCTGTGCAGGTTCTTATCCCAGAATTGTCCTCAGAGAATCCCATAAGCCTCAAAGACTGGAATTTCCAGAATCCTAAAGGGCTACAAATCCCAGAGACCTCTAGGGCTGCAAATCCCAGAATCCTCTATGGATAAAATTCCATAATCCTCAAGGGCAACAAATTCCTGGATTCTGCAGGGCTATGTATCCCAGAATCCTCTGGACTACATATTCCATAACGTATCAGGACTACAATACCCATAATCCTCCAGGACTAAAATACCCAGTGCCTGACCACACCCACAGTGACTGACCACACCCACAGTGACTGACCACACTCACAGTGACTGACCATGTCCACAGTGACTGACCACAGTGACTGGCCACACCCACAGTGACCGACCACACCCCCAGTGACTGACCACACTCACACTGACTGACCACACCCACAGTGACTGGTCACTCCCACAGTGACTGGTCACACCCACAGTGACTGACCACA
>PVIH01023006.1:0-25816 GCA_004025045.1 Sigmodon hispidus
AGAAGACACAAAACCACAGCAGACACCTTCAGAGGTTACTAAACATATAGAGGAGAAGACACAAAACCACAGCAGACACCTTCAGAGGTTACTAAACATATAGAGGAGAAGACACAAAACCACAGCAGACACCTTCAGAGGTTACTAAACATATAGAGGAGAAGACACAAAACCACAGCAGACACCTTCAGAGGTTACTTTGTCATTTCTCCTCTCATCCTCAGGCTAACATCACACTGTTATCTTAAATACCGAATGTGTCAAATACCCACATACTGAAACTCATTTGCAATATTTTATTAGCTATTCTTATTTGCTTCTTCAAATGAACTTCAGCTTTTATTAGCTGCTCTGACTTATTTACTCTTCAAAAGAACTTTAAAATCACTAGCCACTTCAAAAGCACTCTGAAATCTAATGAGATTTTTATGGGCAGTTCATTTTAAAGTGATTTTAAAATTTGGTTTTTGTAATATTTAGTCTTTCAGGATTTTGATATGCAATGTACTTTAGTCACTTCTAATTTTTCTGTCCTGTACTAATTTATATTAGGGCTTGCTCACATATTTCTAGGGAATATAGTACAGAAATCTGCTGAACAAGAGAAAATAGGGGCATATAAGCAATCCCCACATATTATACAATTCCACACACCTGTGCAATGGGAAGATTGGCTGTAACACTTGAGGCAGCTGTCTGAAAAGCCTGGTAATCATGGCTGGTATGTGGGAGACCTGTGGGGTTGTGTATATCTATTTATAAGCAGAGTTGGGATCCTTGAAGAAAATCAAATGACACACTTGAGGAGATCAAAATTGGTGAAGTCTGTTCACAAGCACATGAGCAGGGCTAGAGACCCATCGAGGAAAAAGATAACCCCAGGACTGACAACAAGGGACATGGTCTCAATTACTTTTCTCATTGCCATGACAACATGCAAAGCAGTCTGTGTGGGCTGTCATTTAAGAAGGGATGCTGTCATGTATAGAGAAATCATGGCAGCCGGTTTGAGGCAGGCAGTCACATTGCATCCACACTCAGGAAGCAGAGTGGTGAAGGCTGGCACTCAGTTCCCATTCTTCTTCTCAGTCAGTCTGGGATACTAACCTATAGAGAGAAGCAGTAAGTATTTAAGGTGGGTCTCCCCTCAGTTCAGCCTCTCTGCAAAGACACCTCAGATGCATCACTGGTACACTCACTCCAGGTGACAATGGAGCTCTACCAACATAAAAGACTTTACCTGAAAAGGAAGGGGAGGGAGCTTTACCCAAAGCCCAGTAAGATCAATTGCTGTGAATGAAGGCTACCTGGATATTGTCACAGCATGGTGAAGAAGAGGTAAACAGATGCCATCAATTCTATCTGTTTCTATACTGTGTTCTCCAGCTAGTGTCTCTCTATTGCTGAAGCCAAAAGAAATGGATCAGAGAAGCCCAAAGAATAAAGTTTTTCTGACTATTATTTATAACTACTCAATGGATTTATATACTTAAATAATAAATATTAGTCATTCCCCCATCTTATTCCAACAAATCACAGCTCCTACTTCTTCCTAAGCAGTGTCCCTCCTTGATGACTAATCGTTCAAATCCACAAGCCTAGGGAGACCATTCTTAGAGCAGACCACATAGTTTCAGCATAGAGTGGCACAGGACATACATGATCATTCCACAAGGAATGAGAAGGAACATGGTGAGGAAATACTGGACCAAAGGAAGGCAGAAACCTCAGGTCAAATCCAAACTCTGCATCTCCATGTCTGATGTTAAAGTACTCTTTGGCCCTCCGACTCCTTTCAGCTTTGTTGTTGTTGTTTGAGATGGAATTATTCCATGTAGTCTTGCCTGTCCTGGAACTCACTTTGTAGACCAGACCGGCCTCAAACTCAGAGATCTGCCACCTCTGCCTCAAGAGCGCTGGGCTTAAAAGCATGTGCCACTACCACCTGGCTCCTTCCAGCTTTGTTGACTGCAACATACTTGTTTCTCTTGGACTGGTTCCACTCCCAGGATGCAGTTTTCCTTGGCAGGTATCCCACAGCACTGGTATCTTCAACATCTTGGGGTCTCAAATGAGATTCAGGCTTTACCTGCACAGCTTTACAAAATGCCCTCTCTGGGTGTCCATGTACAGATATCTGTGACACATGCCTGGCCTCAGCCACTTTTCTTAGCCACAGAAGGATATTCAACAACTCCTTTCTTAATTCTAAAACTAGAAGCAAGTGACCAAAGTTGCCAAGTCCTCCTCCTTCCTAAGCTTGAACTTGTCCCACTTATTCAAATACATTTTCATCAGCTTTCTGTTTTCTGTGGTTTCCTTCAATGCTTAAGCCTTAATTTCTTTTAACAAAAAGAAGTTCAGGTAGGTAGGCTTTTGCCCTGAGGCCATCACTCCCCTTATTCTATTTAACATTTGAGTGGTCTTTAACCTTTTTATCTCCTTGAGTACTGGACTTAGCTCTATTATACTTCCTGCTGCCCCTTTTCTCCTCAAAGTACACATTTTTAACATATTTTTCCTTGTTCAGCTTGTACCACTCCATTAGGAGTGGCCACTACTACTCACAGGGCATACCAGTACTACGCTGTCTGGAAATCCCTCTGCCAACTCCAGGAATCAAATCTCTTCATTTTTTTTTTTTTGAACAAGAACAGAAAACAGCAACATTCTTTGCCAAAATATCACAAGAGCAGTCTCTAAGCCACTTACCAATATTTCCCCTCTGAAACCTATTGTGCTGTGCTCCCGCACTTCAAATGGCCTTCAGCACTGTCTTTCATGTTATTCCTAGTATGAACAACTTAAAGCACTCAACTGCTTTCCTAGTCCAAAGTCCAGAATCTTCCACATTCCTCCAATAAACAGCATGGTCAGGCCTATCACAACAATACCCCACTCTGTGGTATCAACCTCTGCCTTTAATATGTTCTACCACTTGGAAAAGATACCATGGCTATGGTAACTCTTATAAAAAGAAAGCATTTAATTGGGGCTTGTTTATGGTTTCAGAGTTTTAGTCCATTATCATCATGGCAACACTGGCAGACATTGTGCTGGATAACTGAGAGTTCTACATCCATATTCATAGACAAGAGGAGGAAGAGAAAGAGCCGCTGACAATAGTTTGGGCTTTTGAAACCTCAAAGCTCAGCCCCAATGACACCCTTTCTCCTACAAGGCCACACCTACTCCCCCAGATGGCACCTCCCAATCCTTCTCAAGCACTGCCACTTCCTGATGACTAAGCCTTCAAATTTATGAGCCTCTGGTGATGAATTAAAGTCAAGTGTCATCTTGATTAGAATATAAATAACTTTTAAAATTGTGGTCAAAATTGCATTTTAATTGTACCTGCTTACAATCTGAGTGACAGTAGGGGAAAAAAAGTATATCTTAAATTAAAAATAGGATAATAATCACCTTACATATGGAAATATTTATTAATGAAATAAGATGTGGTAGATTCAATATGATACTTAAAAAATAAACACTCAAGAAGTATTAACTAAAATTGTTGCCATAATTTTTATATTACGTGCATAATAAAAAGCATGATATTGCAAGATAAAGAAACATAAGGAGGAACATTTAAGTGACTTAGAATGAAGTAGATAATCTGTAATGCATATTTTGTTATGCATCTTCATTATACATAAACTAAAGAAACTGACATGCTAATTTCCTTCAAAGAAGAGTTTCTTCTTTCACTGAATGTTAGCAAACTGGGAGGATAATACTCCCAATCCGGGGCTCAAAACATAGTTTTACCTCCAGAAGACAGGCCACAGGGTAAGATCAGGCTGCCCAGGCCATTTCCCTAGATCAAAAGCTATTTTCCTAGATCAACAAGCAGAAAGGTCGTTCAGGGAGAGAGCTTCTAAAGGACTTGTCATCCTAGATGACCTCTTTGATGGAACTGGACTGAACTGGAAAAAAGCAGATCACAGCATTTGAACCCTTTTAGAACATGGCAGTCTCAGAACCATAAGAATGCCACCAAACCTAAGGACCTGAATTTGTCCCCCAGGATACACATAGGTAAGGAAGAGGTCTAGTAAGTTGTTTTCTGACCTCATGGCATACATTTGTGCTCCTGTGCATGCACATGTGCACATGTACACTAAAAATAATACATTTTTAAATGAAAAGGAGCTGAAGACATGATGAATTAGAAAGTAAGAACAGAATATTCTTCCAGAGTTCAGTTCCCAATCCCACATTAGCCAAATCACAACCACCTGGATCTCCAGATGATCTGATGTCCTCTTATGGCCTCTGTAGATACCTCAGACATATGCACACACAAATTATTTTTAATTAAAATTTCTTAAATTTTAATGAAATGAAACTTTCATCCATGGCTCACTTCAATTCATGGAAGCAAAGTTTTATATGAGAAGAAAGCAATGAAATGTGTATGCTAGGAAACATTTTTAACTTAGAAGATGCATTGCATTGCTATTATGAAACACACATGGACAAAGCTATAAGGGAGCATCAGTGGTAGGTGACTGTCCTGGGACAGGCTGGGGCCATCTCAACTAAAGAAGGGTTAGGAGTTCCCAGTATCCTGTTGTTTCTTAAGGATGGACCAGCATGTGTCTATGTCTCTGTGGCAAAGTCCTTATTGCCTCTAGGTGGCTGCAGATTCTGTCAAACTGACAGTCAACACTAACTACAGTCCCCATCTCCAGCCACTTCCTAGTCTATGCCATTAATAAGTACAAAATCTGTTCCTGTTCACAAGTCTGGTACTCGGGTGTCTTTCCCACACAGTAGGACAAAATACTCACTCCTTTACACACACACACCCCATACCAAATTAATATATTCTCAAGACTGCTATACTCCATCCCCAAATTTCTCCTATGCCAACTAAAGCATTTCTGCTCTGCTGTCTGTCATCCACATGACCTTTGTCCTAGATAGTGAGATGGCTCTGACTCTTATTTCTTAATCCTGATTTTTTTTCACTGAAACTTGCTAGATTAATGAGACTGCCACTCAAATAAATCATTGCAAATCACATTTATTTTTACAAGTTACTATAAAAATATTGTAAAATAAATTTATCTCTCAGCTGGTAAATTTACTACATTTTACTTATGTTCAGAGAATAGTACTGTAGCTAAGACATACAATATTTTGAAAATAAATAAAACTTTACATCTGTACCCCACACTGCCTGAAGACAAGTGATCATTTTCCTTCAACACTGCACAGACTGTGGCTGATTCCTGAGAAAGTACTCTATTACAAACAGCAGGTGGGTCACAGGCCAGCTGATGATATCCCAGTTTAAACCAGTTATGCCTCACTCCATCAAACTTCAGGAAATCACAATAGCCACCACAGATGATGATGAAAGAAAAGTGTTTTTCTGGAAGAATCAAAGCCATTTATGGAAATGTTTGAGTTACAGCTTGGTAAACAAGCACTAGAGAAGAGACAGCAAAGCTGGAGGGTAGGAGGGAGTGGGTGGAAAGAACAACACACAGAAGGTCTCTGTGACCCAAGGGTAGACACTTGGTGCTCACTGTGTCTATGGTCATAAATATTTCTAGCATCCATTGAACCAGCCATCTCCTTCCTGAAAATGATACTCAGTGCCTCTGTTTTTGTTACTGTATCTGTGCACGTTATTTACAGCATTTCCTTAGAATATCACTTTTTAAATGTTTACTAAATTTGAAATTAAATTCACCAGTTCATTAGATAATGTTGCTGCTTCCTGTGGCATCCCCAGAGCTGTTTCTACAGTTGGGATGGACCAGTCAGAGCCTGTGTGCATGTGTGTATGTATGTGTGTGTGTGTGTGTGTGTGTGTGTATGTGTGTGTTTCTCCTCCACTTTGCTGTATGGTGTCCTTTTCAAAGCCAAGGAGCATGCTCACTGCTGCTGTGAGCACAGGGGAAGCAGAGCACAGAAGCACAGTGAGGAATTAGCACAGTACAGAAGTGCCCTGGCATTCTGTCAGGCAACAGGAGCGTGGAGCATCCTGCAGAACCTCTGCCACACCATGATGACTGTACTAAGCAGATGCTGTCTCCAGCTCATCATTCTCAAAGCAAATGGACTTCTGTTTCTTGGACTCTCCTTCCAATTAACCCTGTCAATACATTTAATTTAAGATCCTGCTTTCAAGAGAACCCAAAGGACTGTATAAAGCACCTTCAAATATAATGAAATCTAGACATCAGAGATCTGGACAGCACCGATTATTTAGTTGTGTGAGGTGTGACATGAAAGTAGAAAGAGCTAAAAGACCAAAACAAGGTGTCTTAAGGGAGAGTAAGAGCTAGTGATAGAATACATCTGGCACAAAAGCAGTGGGGACAGGCTGGGGAGGATGAAAGAGACCAGAAACCAGGTGAGAGGGATGGGGAACATGACTAGAGGATGCAAATAAAAGCAAATCGTAGTGGTGTGTGCACGAAAAGCACAGTGAAGCCCATCGGTGAAATCTGGATGGTGAAATAAAAGCATCAGAACCACATGTACAATTTACCTTCTCGTTAATGTTGACTAAGTACCACCCAGTACTCCATGTCCCTGAAGACACTGCTCCAAAAACCAGCCACCAAAAACTTACTGTCTTTTCTGTTAAAGTGAAATTTCTATAACAAAACATTAACCATTTAGCACATTCATACGATTGTGCAAACCCTGACTTTAATCAAACTAAAGTATTTTTCCAGCCCAAAAGAAAACAGCCCAAAAGATAAGCAAGCAGTCTACCCCACACCCAGACCCTAGCAATCACCAACCAATCTTCTCTCTCTCTCTCTCTCTCTCTCTCTGAATATATAGATATCTATCTTAGATATGATTATCCAGCCATATGTTATTGAATATTTCTGTGTATGTGTGTGTACCTGTGCCAATGTGTGGAGACCAGAGGATAATCTTGGGTCTTATCCACCTTATTTTTTGAGACAGGCTCTCTCGCTGTGCATGGGGATCACCAATCCCATTAGGCAACTACCTGTCCCTGTCTTCTAGCACTTTCCACAACATCTGTTTTCTCAAGTGAGTGCGGGGACTCAGATGCAGGCCCTCAGGCATGACAGTGAGCACTTTGCATGAGCTATCTCCTCCTGCAGTCCTTTGGGGATGTGCCAGATACTCTTGTTTGTAGCTGTTATGAATGGGACAGCGATTCAGAGATTAGCCCATAAGGATGTGCTTGAGCACCTTTTGAGGAGGTCCCTGTGGGTATTTTACAGGGAATCAAACAACATAAAGAGATAAGAATGAACCCCACACCCACCCCACTCCTCACCCCCCCACCCCTGTGCAGACTGACTTCATCAACCTGGAACAGTCTTTGGAGAGTCTAATAACAATGTAAGTAAGTTCAGTACAATTTGAAAAAAAAGAAAAAGTTTCCTGGTGTAATACAATCCCCATTGCACAAGGAAGTGTAATTATGTTGCAACTCAACTCAGGAGACAAGTCATTTCCTTCAAGAAGATGGGTTGTAGAGATAAGTTACTTGTACTAGCTTTAGGGCCTTAGGGTCTGGCCTGGTTTCAGTCACATAGCTAGAGGTCATTTGGGTCATTAGCCAGCTCTGGTCCTGTGTGTGAGAGCTTGGGGAGTCCCTGGCTATGAGGATCATTTAGGTTACTAGGAATGTCCACTCCTGGTTGTAGGAGTCTGATATGGCCTGGCCCAACACAGATCACCTAATCACTTCCGGTTCTAGGTTTTCTGGATGGAAGAACAGGTTTTTCATATTTCCCATTGGAAAGACAATCCTGTGTGCTTAACATTCCTGGTTTCTCTGGAGATCTTTGGATGTAAGGACCTTCATGCTATGGTACCAACACTATTTAGGAGTACAGTTTCTAGTTCATAAAGCTTTTAGCACATGACAATGCTACATTTAAGTTTTTGAGGAAGAACCAAAGTATTCTCCACAGTGGCAGCACTGGCGCTATCTTATATTCCTACTAGGAAGTTTTTTATCACCATATCCATACTTGTTCATTTTTAACATCTACCACCTTCTAAAGTTAAGACAAATATTTTTACCAGTACCAAAAAATCAGTTTTATAAGCAGTCAAGTTCATGCTGTGTATCTTCCATCATGGCTAGTTAAAAGTTTCAACCATTTTAGACTCACAGACATGTCCTCCAGTGTTCCTTCAAATGTCTGAAATAACCATAAGGTATGCATGAAAACAAACATGAAAATATGTGCCAAAAAAGTCACTGGGGAAATTAGAAAACATGGTAAGCATCTTCTGGGTTTGGCTTTGTACTTGGCTCACATACCACCCTTAGTCTACGAATTGTTCTACATCTGAGTAACATACACTCTGAGGAAGCCATGTCTCCTTGTATGCAGGCTAGTCTGGTAAGGATAATATTATCTTCTCAATGAAAACAAAATAAAATATGAGGAAAGATTAAATCGAGACATGGTGGTTCACTTTTAAAACCTTTATTTTTTCAAAAGAAATGAAAAGAAAAATCAATAGTGTATTTTCAAGGTAAAATTCAGAAAAAAAGTTTCTTAACTAGCACAGTAATATGTTTGTTTGAAACAGGGTGTAATATAGACAAGGCTGGCCTCAAATTCATGTTATAGTTGAGGCTACCCTTGAACTCTTAATGCTTTTGCCTTTCTTAACCAAGTTCTGAGATTACAAATTGCCCCACCACCACCTGGCTTGAACTTCTGAGATTTTCATCAGGTCTTTCTAGATCAAAGATGGCAGCATGTGGTCTGGATTAAGAAATAAAAGTGATCTATTTCTCCCTCACCGGGAGAACCATGTGTCCCCCGGTCCCTTCCTCTATACCTAACCTTTCTATATCTATGGATTGAAGCTTGGTTATCATTTACAGCTAATATTCACATATATTTACATGCATGGTATATACACACCATGTTTATCTTTCTCATTCTGGGTTACCTCACTACGGATGATTTTTTTTTTCTAGTTCCATTCATTGGCCTAGAAATTTCTTGATGTCTCTTTTTTAAAACAGCTGAATAATATTTCATTGTGTAAATGAACCACATTTTCTCTATCTGCTCTTCTGCTGAGTGACTTCTAGGTTGTTTCCAGTTTCTGAATATTATGAATAGAGCAACACTGAACATAGCTGAGAAGATATCTTTGTAGTAGGGTGGAGCATTCTTTGGATATATTCTCAACTGATACAGCTGGATCTAGAGGGAGATTGATTCCCATCTTTCTGGGAAATCACCATTCTAATTTCCATAGTGGCTGGTCAAGTTTACATCCCACCTGTAAAGGATTGGTGGCAAGTGGGATGGAAAGGGGAAGACTGGGTGAACTGGAGGAGGAGATGGGCTTGAGGGAGGGAATACAAGGAGAGACAACTAAAACTGAAGAGTGGTAGAAATTTCCTAAAATTTCTAAAATTCATATATGAAGGGGATCATAAGGAGGTCTCCAAAGGAGGGAGATCATAAGGAGGGAGACAGAGTTCCAACCAAACAAAGTTTCCCAGACTGGGACTTGGTTATATCCAATTGAGTTGTTGGACAAAAGGGTCCCATGGAAATCCCCAAAAAAACCCAAGGCTGTTTTAAAAACAGTAAGTTGCTTTCCACAAACTGACAACTTTGCTACGTTCCTGAAGACCACACCCACAATAACTCATTAAACATGGAAAGGTCAAGTTGGTGTCTACCTAGAACTTTCACCCCTATCTTATTGTCTTTGGTACAAGAAGATACTCTGTAGGCTGCCAAAATGTAAAATGTGAAAAAGAAAAATATAAAGACCAACATAGCCACAAATCCTTTGATCTACAATCCGTCTGCCTGTAGAATATGCTAGGACAATGGTGGTCAAAATTAAACTTGAGGCCCACTCCATGGGATGGAACCTATACCCAACACTGTTTGGGTGACCAAGAACCTAAGATTAGATAACCCAGACACCTAGGGTAAAGCCAAATACTACTTGTTTTTAAAATACAAAAAGTAGTGGTTAAATTATTCCCAATGCTATACTCATAGACTTGTGCTTCAGTGAGCCATCATTAGAGAGGCTTCCTTCTGCAGCAGAAGGGAACAAATGCAGAGACCCACACCAAACATTACATAGAGGGAAAATCTTGAAACACACAGCTCCAAATGGCATGTGTCCATTAAATCGCTCCTTTCAGAGCTCAGGGGACCCTGCAGAAGAGGGGATAGAAGCCAGAGGGAACATAGGATACCAGAATAGTCCCCTTTAAGTCAACATGACCAAAGCTCATATGAACTCACAAAGACTGAAGAAGCCTACACAAGTCTTCCTCAGGGCCTTATGTATATATTACAGCTTTCAGCTTAATGAGACTTTTGAGTGTGTGAACAAGTGGGTATCTGGTTTTTGTACATTCTCTTGGACTCTTTTTCTTCTGTTTGTTTGCCTTGTCCAATGTGATGTGATAGTTTTTGTTGTGTATTATTACATTTTATTTTGATTTTTATTGCTGTTTTTGGTTGTATGATATTTCTGGACCCATTTGGGCCAAAAGTTAGAACCTTGCCCATGGCAGCTTTTCCCCCAAAAGAAATGAATCAGCCACTTATATTAATTTCATACTGTTTGGCCTATGTCTCAAGCACATTACTAGCTAGCTCTTTCATCTTAATTCAACCCATTTCTAGTATTCTATCTGCCATGTGGCCCGGCCTGTGGCTTACCTGGATTCTTTACATGGCTCATCTTTGGGGGTTGGATGGAGACTGACCGATTCTGCCCTCCTTCTACCTGTCTTTCCTCTGATGTTCCACCCACTTCTATGGTGCCAAACCAGTTACTTTATTTACAGCATACAGAGAACATTTCCGTCACCGTTTTTTTCAAGACAAGGTCTCTCTGGGCAGCTCTGGCTGTCCTAGAACTCACTGTAGAGCAGACTCAACTTGAACTCACAAATATCTGCCAGCCTCTGACTCCCTGAGTGCTGGGATTAAAGGTATATGTCTTACCACCTGGCTTATTGTGATATTTAAGAAAAAAAGTAAGCAATTCTCATCTAGAAGAACAGAGTCAAAAGCCTCATCAAAATGCACTTTGCAACAAAATTCTTATGTGTTCATAGCCTTAAATTTTTCCCTGTAGTCTTTTCCCTGTAGGCTAAGGCTTTATGCAGCCCATGTTGGCCTCAACCTCACAATCCTTCTGCCTCTCCATCCAGAGTGCTAGGATTATAGATAAGAACTATTATGCAAGGCAACATTTATATTTTTACTCTGACAGTTTAAGTTTATGTCAGGAAACTTTGATTGTCTTGTGTGTTAAAAGATATCCAGAGCATATTTCAGAACCACTATATTATTGGAATGATCTGTCCCTATAAAAAACACAGAGACTTCCTTTTTCTTATTTTTTATTTATTTAAAAGTTTTTTATTTTCCATATATACCACTTCTCACCCTCCCTTCCCTCTTCCCAGTCACTCCCAGTTCTCCCTCAGGCTCCCCCCACACCATCCCCTCATTCATTCCCCAAGGAGGGCAAGGAGTCTCAAGGTGGGTAAGTTCACTCTGGTATATCCATTTGAGGTAGGTAGGAGTTCCTCATCCCAGTATGAAGGACTGGATTAAGTGTTCCTCTCTAGAGAATGGGCTCCAAGGTGCCAGTTCATGCACAGAAACATAGTCTAATTATACTCCAAGAGGCCCCACAAAGTGCCCACGCCATTTGACAGTCATCTACCTTTGGAGGATTTAGTTCCTGTCCCTGCAGGTTCCTCTATGGTTGTTTCTGTGTCTGTGAGCTCCCAATAGCTCCAGCCAGCCATCTCTGTGGGTCTCCTCCTTAGAATCCTGATCCCTTTGCTCATATACACTCTTTCTTCAGCTAGACCAGGAGCTCAACCTGGTGCTTAGCTATGGATCTCTGCTTCCACCTCTATCCATTGCTGGATGAAGGTTCTATAATAACACTTACAGTAGTCATTCATTTGATTATAGGGAAGTCCTATTTAGATACCCTCTCTCCTATTGCTTGGAGTCCTAGCCAGGAACATCTTGTAGGTTCTTGGAGGTTTCCGTAGCACCTGGCTTCTTTCCAACCCCACAGTGGCTCCCTCTGTCAAGATCTCCATCTCTTTTCTCCCCTCTTTGTTGCTTCTCTCACTCAATCATCTCCTCTCATAATTTGTTCACACCTCCCCTTGGTTGCTACCTACCCATTATGATCCCAATTTACTCAGGAGATCTCTATTTTCTCCTCCCAAAGGGATTCCTGGATGTCTCTCTTAAGTTCCTTCTGTTTCCAAGCTGTTCAGGGGTTGTGGTTTGCAGCCTGGATATTTGCTTTCTGTCTAAAATCCACTTATGAGTAAGCATATACAGTGGCTATCTTTCTGGGTCTGTGTTACTTCGCTCAGGATGATACTCTCCAAATACATCTATTTGCCTACAAATTTTAGGATGTCATTTTTTTCACTCCATTGTATAGATGTACTACAATTTGTTAATCAGTTCTTCAGTTGAGGTGTATCTAGGTTGTTTCCAGGTTCTGGCTATTAAAATAATGCTGCTATGAACATAGTTGAGCTAATGCCCTCAGAGTAAGAATGCGCATCCTTTGGGCATATGCCCAATAGTGGTATTGCTGGGACATTGGGGAGGTTGATGCCCAGTTTTCTGAGAAACTACCATACTGCATTCCAAAGTGGCTATACAAGTTTATACTGCCACCAGCAATGGAGTAGTGTTCCCCTTGCTCTATAGCCTTTACAACATAGACTATCATCTGTGCTTTTGATCTTATCCATCCTGACAGGTGTAAGATGATATCTCAGAATTGTTTTTATTTGCATTTCTCTGATGGCTAAAGATGTTGAGCAATTTTTTAAGTGTCTTTCAGCCATTTGTGATTCTTCTGTTGTGAATTCCCTTTTTTAATTGGATAATTAGATTTGAATCCCATTTTTAATCGGATAATTTGGGGGGTTTGCCTCTAGTTTTTCTAGCTCTCTATATATTTTAGAGATCAGATGTAGGGTTGGTAAAGATCTTTTCCCATTCTGTAGTCTGTCATTTTGTCTTATGGATGATGTCCTTGATTTTACAGATGCTTCTCAGTTTCAGGAGGTCCCATTTATCAATTGTTGTTCTTAATGTCTGTGCTACTGTTGTTATATGTAGGAAGTGGTCATCAGTGCCAATGTGTTGGAGGGTATTTCCTACTTTCTTTTCTATCAAGTTCAGTGTAGTTGGGTTTATGTTAAGGTCTTTGATCCACTTGGATTTGAGTTTTGTGGATCTATTTGCATTCTTCTACATACAACCATCCAGTTATGCCAGCACCATTTGTTGAAGATACTATTTTTTTCCATTGTATATTTTTGGCCTCTTTGTCAAAAATCAGGTGAGAACACAAAGACTTCTAATAGTATCATCTAGAAAAACTGTACCAATGTGAAGAATGAAGGAGATAACTGGTGTAATAAGTGATTTTGCATTTCCCTCTATTCTCAGACTGTGGTTTGCAGCATGTTCTGCCAAGTATGAGTTCCCCGTGGGCTCACAGTAGTGTGACTTTTGAATGAATGTTGTAGCCATATAGTTAAGACTCAGTTTAGGATAGTGAGATGGCTCATCAGGCAAAAGTACTTGTGGAACACCAGCCCTTTGAGCTGAGTTTAATATCAGCATCCATTTAAAGGTAGAAAAGATCAGATGCCATAAAGGATGACCTTCAAATGCAGTGTATCACACACACACACACACACACACACTTGCACAAACACACATATATATTCTCTCTCCCACTCTCTCTCACACACACAATAAACATTTTTTAAAATCATAATTTGATAAAATTTACCAGACATTAACCCAAAAACCTATGAACACCTGATCTTTGACAAAGAGGCCCAAAACATTCAATGGAAAAAAGATAGTATATTTAACAAATGGTGTTGGCATAGCTGGATGGAAGTGTATAGAAAAATGCAAATAGATTCGAGCCTGTCACCCTGCACAAAACTCAAATCCAAGTGGATCAAAGACCTCAACTTAAACCGAGCCACTTTGAACTTGATAGAAAAGAAAGTGGGAAATACGCTTCTACAAATTGGCACAGGCCACCACTTCCTAAATATAACACCAGTGGCACAGACACTAAGACCAACAATCAATAAGTGGGATCTCCTGAAGCTAGGAAGCTTCTGCAAAGCCAAGGACACTGTCAATAGGGCAAAACACCAGCCTACAGAATGAGAAAAGATTTTCACCCACCCTACAAGTGATAGAGGACTGATCTCTAAGGTATATAAAGAGCTCAAGAATCTAGAGCCCAAAACCTTGAATAACCCAATCAAAAAATGGGGTACAGATCTAAAAAGGGAATTCTCAGCAGAGGAACTATGAATGGCTGAAAGGCACCTGAAAAAGTGCTCTTCATCTTTAGCCATCAGAGAAATGCAAATCAAAACAACTTTGAGATACCACCTAAGACCTGTTAGATTGGCTAAGATAAAAGGCACAGATGACAGTCTATGTTGGAGAGGATGCAGAGCAAGGGGAACACTCCTCCATTGTTGGTGGGAGTGTAAGCTTGTTCAGCCACTTTGGAATGCAATATGGCGGTTTCTCAGAAAATTGAGAATCAATCTCCCCAAGGACCCAGCAATACCACTTCTGGGTGTATACCCTAAAGAGTCATATTCACACTCCAAAGGTATTAGCTCAACTATGTTCATAGCAGCATTATTTGTAATAGCAAGAACCTGGAAACAACCTAGATGTCCCTCAACTGAAGAATGGATTAACAAACTGTGGTACATCTATGCAATGGAATACTATTCAGCAGTAAGAAAAAATGATATCCTAAAATTCGCAGGCAAATGGATGAATTTGGAGAATATCCTCCTGAACGAGGTATCACAATCTCAGAAAGATAAGCAGGGGATGTACTCACTCATTAGTGGTCTCTAAACAAACAAACAAGAAAAAAGCCAAGCATGCCCAAGCTGCAAACCACAACCACTGAACAGCTTGGGATCAGAAACACCCTGGACTGACCCTTCAAACCCCACTCCAACTATAGGAACACCAGACTCACTCTTGAGGGAGGGGGGACAAAACTGGATTTGGCCAGGAGTGGAGACTGATCCAAGCATTATTGGGTCAGTGGGGCCATAGGACTGTCTGCTCCCTGCCCAGGGAGGGGATGGGGAGTTGCGGAGAAGAAAATGACCTGATGTGGTGGGAGGGGGAAGGGACCTTGAATAAGGATATACAGGGATGGAAAAAAAAGATTCAGAGGGAAATCTGAACACAAAGTAAATATATGTGTAGCAATCTTATTTGCATTATCACCCTTGATAAGTCATGCTTATGATTTTTATCCTCTTTATAGTTATTGTTAACTTTTCAGCATTTTAAATTCATTTTACTGTTTTTTTGATAAATACAAAATAAATAAAGAAGAAAAAAATTTAAACCCATTTCTCAAATTTAACTGTCCCTTTTGGTGGCACTGTTCCACCTAAGATGACTGAGGTATCACAGTGACACTCATGCTGGTGACACTGGCCAAGTCATTGCCTTTCAATTTTTGCAGTGATGGTCTTCTCTTGCCTTCCCTGCCTCTGCCTCTACCTCCTTTCAACTATTTCCAAGAGTCCCTCTTCCTCTTCCTGTCCTTCTATGTCGTTGTCTGTGTACCAGATAAATTAAAATATAATGGCAAAATTTCAAGCATGGCAGAAGGGAAGCCAGAGCAATCTATTCAAAACACTTTAATAATGGCTGTTTTAGTGGCCAACATTCAAGACCTTTTTTCTATCTGTATCTTCAAATTTTTCTTTGCTGGAAAATAAAATAACTATAGTGGAAAACAACCACTTTAAGGGAAAAAAGTAATTTTCCTAAGTTCCATTCCCAATTCTTTTCTTTCTTGCTTTCCAACGTGTTCTTGATTAAACACACTTTTCTCATTTAAGATCAAAAAGCTGCACCATTGAAAGCTACATTTACAGAGGTAGTCTTAGGGAGTCAGGATGGCTGAGCGGCCTAAGGACAGAGGTAGTCTTGCTCTTTCCAATGGTGTATTCAAAAACTGAATTCTGAAAAACAAATAAAAGCTATGCACACACTAAAGAAAGTTTATATTTTCTGAGAGCCAATGTTTGTTAAGCAATCACTGTGCAATTTTTCCCAGATCTGCAGCTTCACTTTAGGATCTAGAGTCTGTTGAAAAATCTTTAAATATATTTTTCTCAATTAACTGATACATGTGAAATGTCTAATCTTATAAAGGAGACTGTAAAAGGTTAAGAATGTAGGGAGATGGAGAGGCATCTCCCCTCCTCCTACCTGGGTCTCACTGATGTCCTAGGAGTCACAGCAGAACCTTTGCATCCTGAACCCCTTAAAAAAATTAACCTGTCTCCTACCAAGAAAAAAAAAATATTAACTAAATGTTATAAAATCTAGAGGATTTGGACTTACTCTTTGATCTGAAACTTAAACAGTGGGCTGTTAATTTTATTTGCTAAAGGTGATCACCACAATCAACTTATCTGGGTCAAACATCCGTCAATTCCTACATCGCCACAACCCTCCAAATGTTCATTCTTACTGACCCACCTTTGAATAGTGTTGTAGTTTCATTTTCATTGCTGTATAAAAACACCCTGACAAACAGCAGCTGGGGGAGGGGAAGGGGATTATTTTATGTTATAATCCACAGTGGGAGGAGCTTGGGATATCTAGTCACATCACACCCACAGTTCAGAGCAGAAAGAGAATGTGTTCATGTGTGCTTCTTGCTTGCTTCTTTTCAGCTCAATTTCTCCACTTCACAAAACCCCATGCCTAGAGAACGTCCCACCCTCAGAGGACTGGGTCTCCCTGTATTAAGGTAATCCTTCATTGAGTCTCTCTCCCAGGGTAATACTAGGATGTGTCAAGTTGTTGATTAAAGCTAACCATCACAGAGAGTCAATCTTTAGTAATATTTCGGGGGACATTTCCAGAATGTGTGTGGGTGTGTGTATTAAAGTATTTAAACAATCACAATTAGACAAAATACCCTCTAACCTAATAGTTAACATATACCTGGAGAGACAGAGATTAACAACATAGTCTACATTTTCCTTCTACAACATTGTATATGTATATGTTTTCCTTAGTTTTTAAAATTGCTATTGCATTAGACATTTTACATTCAAAACAATTTTAGCTAAACTTTCTGATAAATTGGTAGTAAAATAATACCACATGTCACAATATGTTGTATTACTCACTGATGCTGGCCTGGGACCAAAATACATGACAGAAACAATTCAAGTCTAGGTTAAGCACCTGGCTCATGGTCTCAGAGAGAATGTATCATGGGAGCAAAGCACAGCAACAGCAGTCTGCAGTGGGGGTACTGTACCCATAGATGATTACATGATCACGGGGCAGAAGTAGACACAGCAGGCCAGAACCATGGGGAGGTATCACCCACAAATTCTTGCTCCTCTTAGCAGCCAGTCAGGCCACATGTCCTAAAAGCTCAATAGCCTTAGAAAGAGCACCACCAAATAGGGACAAAGTGTTTAAAAACATGAGCTAGGGAAAACATTTCTGGGGCAAGCTATAATTTATATCATGGTCATATATTTATCCAATGATCTGATGAAGAAAAAAAGCCAGCAGATAGTTGAGTTGGTACCAAACAAAGATGACACTATATCACTTGGTATAGACAAATGTTTTGCAAGGATTCAGAGAAAATGTTTTGGAAGCACTGAGCTCTCTTATGCCTGATGGAGGTGGAGACAGCCCACATGGAGAAACCCATTCAGCAGCATACAATACCATCATCACATAAAACTGCCAAACAATCCACAGTTCAACAAGCAAGGGAAATGTTTATTAAAAGATGAGGAAACAAAGTAATGAGCTTTATTTCTATGAGTTTTTTATATGTTTTGTTTTGTTTACTATACAATACTACTAATTGTCCCAACGACACAAAGAATCAGCAGTAACAGGATATTAATGATACTGATTATCGTGGCCATTCTAAATGATCTATTGGTCTCAAAAGAAAAGAACAAATGAGTAGATAAACAAAAATGCCTTCAGATATATTTTTCTACTATGAAGCTAGCAACTTAATTTTACTACCCACAATAAACTGATTCAACTCCATATGCTTAGTTTGACATTTATAATTCATGTACTTTTATTATTTAATTTACAAATTGGTTTTTGTTTGATATTAATAAAAGAACTGGAGCATAAGAAGGTACAAGCTGCTGTGCGTCTGTACTTAATTAAAGAATAAAGGCACAGCAATGAAAAATACTTCTCTTCTAAAAGTTACTGGGTGGTTACTCATGAGTGGGTGCTAGAAAGACATCTCAGGACTCACAGCACATACCACATTTGCAGAAGACCTGGGTCTGGCTCCCAGCACCCATGTCTGATGAATAACAACCTTCTGTAATGCCAGCTCCAAGGAGTTTGATGGCTCCTGCTTCTAAGGGCACCTACACTCATGTCTAGAGACACCTACACATATTTAAAAATAAAAATCAATCTTTAAGAAAAATATATATAATGAGGGAACACTGGGAAACAATGGAGAAATGACTTGTTTGTAAGTGGAAAGAAATGAAAACAATGGTGCTGTGCACTTGATTATAGAATTTACCTGTGTCTCCAGCTTCCTTCTATCCCATGCCCTGGGCCATTACTACCTGAAGCTCTTAGAACTCTTTTACATTTCCCAAACTACCTGTTGCTCATGTGTCCCTCTGCTCTCTGGTGCATCTAATGTGAAACTCCCATTCAGTTTTTTTTATAACTTTTATTTATTTGCGTGGAACTGGGAACCGGAACTACAGACAGTTGTGAGCTGCCATGTGGGAGATGAGAATTGAACCCCAGTCCTCTGGAAGGGCAGTCAGTGCCCTTAACTGCTCAGCCATCTCTCCAGCCCCTCCTATTCAGTTTTTAAAGCTATCTACCTTGCAGAATCATGCAGCGTCCTAAGAGTGGACACTCAGTCACAGAATCTGCCTTGCAAAGCTATGCACTGTCCTACGAGAGAATGGCTTAGTCAAGTGGGAAACCTGACATCAGAAGAGTTTGGACGGCATAAAAACTAGGGAATGATCAAAAGGGCAGAAAGAAAAGCAACAGACAAAAGAGAACACGGCTGGGAAACTGATGGACAAACTGGAGTAAATTGATGAACACAATGAAACACTGAGTAGCTATATGAGCTTCTTCTATTCAGAAAGAACATTCTAAACTAACAAACATAAGTGCAGTGTTGGCCCTGTACCTTTACCCACTGAGTATGATTTCTTCTTTGGACTTGCTTACCTTTGACACACCTTTTGTTTATGTTTCCAGAACATTTAATACACTGTTTTGTAATTTATTCATGTAACTCCTCTCCCTCCAAGGTCTCCGAACATAAGGTTAGCCTTTATTCAACCCTTTCAGAGACTCCAGGGCTGGCCCCCAGCAGAAGCATAACTAAGGAAAAGAAAAGGGTGAGGGCAGAAAGATGGGCAAGAGGTAGACCAGCTTGCATTAATCACTGTTACAGCTTCTAGTAGCTACTTGGTGACCAACTCCACTGGGGTCATTTCTACCAGCATCACGACACGTTATTTATTTGACCATTCCTTCTCACTTATGCTTTTAATAACTGTGAAGATGAGTCTGGTATTTTGCAAGCTAAAATCCTAGGATTTTCAAAATTGTGCTTTGCATGTATCTGGTTCTTCCTGTGGGGTTTTCTCTTTCACGCATAAAAAGTTTTGCTTTTACTCATATCTAAGGATAGCAAATAATGATTTTTTTGAAAGGCAGGGGATTTAGAAAGGGTCCAAGGGCTCATGACAGGGCATTAGCTCTTCCTGACAATGACACAGTGTGAAAATACTTCAGCAATATAAGATTTATACCTTCTCCTAAAAAAGAGGATTGTGCTCATAAAATCTCACACTCGTGTGTTATTATTTTTACTGTAAAGCAAGGAAAGCAATTGCCAAACTAGACTATCATGGACAGGTCACCTCCGATCTGGGCCACATTGTGTAACCTCTGCATTGTGGGAGTAGCAGAATAAGAGAGGGAAAATCACACTGAAAGGAAAGTCACTGAAGAGCTGGTGGCCTGGAAAATGACTACCTCATCAGGACCCAGCAGACTGAGCCTCTCAGGCCAAGCTGCTGCCAAGACCTGTAATCTGGATGCTTCTGAACTCTTCACATGTTTCTTCAAATTAAAGGGAATAAAAAATGTACAGGAAAAGGAAAATGAATTGACATTCTAGAGGACAAAGTCACAGGAAGAACTTTTATGAGGCTAATGGTTCTTGTTTCAGACTCGGTACTTGTATATCTCTGGCCCCGTAGCCGGTGCATGAACCTGCACATGCATCACTGCAGCACACAGAGACTGAGCAGGAAAGAGAATTGCCAATCTATAAGGGTCCTGAATTGAGTCTGCAGTCTTCAACAGTTGAGAGTTCCTGATGCTGCATTCATACTCTTACAAAACAGCATAGACATAATAGATGAGACACAGCAGGTTGTTGGCAATGATAAATGGAAAATAAGGAAAGACATCCACTGCTGATGACAGCCTACAGTCTTTAAGATAAGGATTTCACTGGCCAGTGAAGGACATGCTTCCAAAAGGAAAAGACCCTTGCTGCCAAGCCTGAGAACCCAGGCTCAAAACCTAAGCCCTACATGCTAACCCTAACCCTAACCCTAACCCTAACCCTAAGCATCATTATAGCAAAAAAAGAAAAAGAAAAAGAAATCCACCCATTGCTCCATTCGCCAGGTGTCTCAGTACATTTGTCCTACTATTTAATAAAATACCCAAGGCTGAGTCATTTATAAAAAAAAAAAAAAGAAAAAGAAAAAGAAAACAGACACCAAGATGTTTTTTGATCTCCACAAGTACACTGTGGCAAGCAAGCGCGCGCGCGCGCGCACACACACACACACATACATACATACATACATACATACATACATACATACATACATACATAAATAAATGTAATAACAACATAGGATTTTGAGTATGTAGTAAGATTACTGAGACAGAGGCTAGTATTTAAATATCTTAGTAGTTCTTGCATCTGGTCTACTTGTGAATTCCTATCAACTGAATTTAAAGTATTCAAATTCTGAGTTACTTCTTTTGTTTCTTATTTAGATTTCCTTTGCTTAAATCCATCCTAGTCTAGATATATCAGTCTCCTTTGAAGTCACCAGCAAGTTCCTAAAATAGCATCCTTCACTGGTCATATTGTTTATCACACCTGACACCTTGTAAGAGAAAATATACTTTATATGAGACAAATCAAGCAATCAGCAACCTATTATTTTTAATGTCTTGTTGTCTGCTTTACAGAATAATTATCATCATTATCTATTCATGAGACTCAGGTACGTCTATGTGCTCGAGGCTGTGTACTAAAAGTACTTTTCATTAATCATAAAAATAAAACAAGCTGCCATTTATCTTTTAATCTGAGTTTGTAGTTTCTATTCAACACGTTTTTATGAGAATCACACAGGTGTTCGGTGACACTAGCTTCACATCTTTTGCTAGGTTATAAATTAATTCTATTTCTTGACTGTTTCTTCTACACATATAGGATTCTCAAGAATGTAACAGCCTATAACATCTACAATCTATGAGTACAAGCACATGCTTTTACACACACACACACACACACCTTGGCCATATCCCCAAATCTATCTATCTCAATAGCTTTGCTGAGCTTCACAGCAAAGTTTTGTGTATTTATCCAGATGCAGTGCAATGATGTGCACCTCGCTTCTCCTTCGTTCTTCTATCCACACTAAGTGAGCTTCTGTCCCAAGATCATGAGCTCTACCCTACTTTCCAAACCCTAGAAACATTTGTGATGTTGTTTAGTTATTTTTCTGTTGTTGTGATAAAGAGTTTATTTTGGCTTAAGGTTCTAGAGGAATGTGAGTATACCACGGTAGGAGGCACAGCAGCAGGAATAGGAAGCTGAGAGTTTCCATCTTCAAATGCAAACCAAAGCAGAAAGAGAATTGGAAGTGGGATGAAACTATATACTCTTAAATCCTGCTGCCAGTGACAAAGTTCTCCAGCAAGACCACACCTCCTAAGTCTCCCCAAATATCACCCCCAGCTAGGGAACAAGAACTCAAATATCCAAGCCTATGGGGAACATTTCCCCTTCAAAACATCACAGATAGTTACTTTACTGTAATGAATATTTCTCTGTCCCATCAGACAGCTTCCAAATAACAACATGGAAACTTCTTATTAATTATGATAGCTCAGCCTATAGCTTACCCTTGCTCCTAACTAGTTCTTAGAACTTAGACTAACCCATTGCTATAAATCTATATTTTTTCACATGGGTCGTGGCCACTGCCTCTTCTCTTGCATGTCCTACTTCCTCTGCCTCTGGCTGGCAACTCTTTTTTCCCAGAGTTCTCTTTCTACCCAGAAGCCCCACCTTTATCTCCTGCATAGCTGTTTACCACTCATCATTTTATTACAGCAATCACAGCAATGCATCTTCACACAGTGTACAAACATCTCACAACACCTTACTCTATCTGAGCAATTTGACTACATTACCTGAAGCTGAATTTCTAGTTTCTAAGAAATTCAAGACTTTGGAAAGACCTATAACACCATGAGAGAGACCTTCTCTCTTTATGAGTAAATTATTTACTAGATCCCAAGAACATGCTCTGCCTGTAACATGATTTCAGTCTGCTCCCACAGAAATAACACATCCAGCCTGGGACCTGGTCAGGTGTCCCACGGGGGTAGGTTTGAGGAGCTTGCTGTCAATGACATCATAAACAAGCTTATCTGACAGAATGTTTAAAAGCTAGCAGACAGAATCATCCCCAAGTCAGACAAGGGGCCTAAACATATATACACATGCACATGTACCCACACATACCACATACACACATCAGACACACACATACAAACACACAACAAGCATTGACATAACTCTGTAGAAAGAAACTGGATAAGGCAGTTTCTTGAGGTTGGTAGCAGCCATATTCACAGAAAGCCAGCCCTAAGAAGAAAGCTCCTTGTTCATGGTGTGGTCTTAACTTGCCTTGGCTAATCATATGGCTAACAGGCCCCATCTATTCCACTATCCTGTTATTCACAGAGCTACATGGTCCCAAGTTCTGAAAACAACTCCAAACTCTTAGTGATAGTGGTGCCCTGGATGGCACCTTTAGCAACAGTATTTTGAGGAATGCAAGAGCAATTGACCTCTGGAGTGGCAGAAGAAACCACACAAACATTTGCATTTTCATTGTTTAATACTAAATTTTTCACTCCACCCATCTGCCTTGGAACTACATAATATCATTTTGTCTATTTGGATATTCCTATGAATGCTTTTACTAACATTCAAAGAAATGGTTTCTCTGTGACATTTCCATAAACAAAGAGCAGTATACTTTGTACTTATGCATCCCACATCTCCCTCCCTAGTTCAGCCTCTATCCCTTTTTGATTCATTTTCTACCCTCAGATAACCCTCTGTTCTGCTCTCATGTCTCATTCTGCTACACTGTATTGCTATACAATAATTCAATCTCAATTCTACATATGAGAGACAACATGTTTATTTTTCTGAGTCTGACTTATTTCACTTGGCATAATCACCTTCAGTTCCATGCATTTTCCTACAAATGTCATATCATTTATTTTTAACAGCTGAATAAAAATTCCATTGTATATATGTACATTTTCTTTATTCATTCATCTGTTGATGAGTATCTAGACTAGTTCTGATTCTTGATTCTTATTAATAACACAGCAGTAAATATGTGGTGTGATGATTCAGGTATATACCCAAGAGTAGTATGGCTGAATCATAACATCATTGTAGTTGTAGTTGCGGAGCGACCCCATCTGATATCTATTGGGTCTTCTCCAGTTTAGACTTAACCACCAGTATATGAGGCCTCCTCCTTCCCCACATCCTTGCCAGAACTTGTGCTGGTTGTTTTCTTTTATTATTTATTGTTGTTAATGTGCATACATGCATATGTGTGTGCAAAAGTGTGTGTATGTGCTGCTAAAATTTTGGCGACTGACAATTCTAGAAGAGAGGAGAAATTATAGTCTTCAGTTGTGTAGCTACTGACAAGCCCACCAGAATGGATAGCTCATTATCCCAAGTCACATAAATGGCTCTGGCTAAACTTAGTGGGTTAAACACAAAACAAAGTGCAATAAACATGGAAAAGAAATGTGTAGAAAGAGAAAAGGGAGCCTGACAGGAGCAGGGAGAGACAAGGGAGAAATGATCAGAATACGTGTACACATGTGTGAAGCTATTAAAGAACAAAGTTAATTTTAAAAGGAAATACCTCAGTGACACACAACTTTACATATGTCTGTCCTATATTTCTTTTTTTTTTATTCAAAAGCCAAAAATCTTTAATATTCTACTCTTCAGGCAACAGACAGAGAAAGAGACATGCACAATCATCCCAAGCACCTTTCCCTACTGCTTGGTCAGCAATCAAATACTGAAACCTATGAAGTCAGGAAAATGATCTTTTTGTAGTCCAAATTAAATTAAAAATTAAAGCTGCCTTTGAAGTTGGAGTTTGGCTCTCTCCTCTAAACCCAAGCATGCTTGTTAAAGAAAAATTCAAATTCTATCAAGGTCCAAAAAATATTGTGTTGGGATTTTGATGGGCAGTGTATTGAATCTGTAGATTGCCTTTGGTAGAATTGCCATTTTTACTATGTTGATCCTACCTATCCAAGAACATGGGAGAGCTTTCCATTTTCTGATATCCTCTTCAATTTCTTTCTTCAGTGATTTAAAATTTTTTGACAAATAGGTCTGTTACTTCTTTGGTTATAGTTACTCCAAAGTATTTAATACTATCTGCTGCTATTAGGAAGGGTAATGTTTCCCTTATTTCTGTTTCAGCTCTTCTGTCTTTAGTATATAGAAGAGCTACTGATTTCTTTGAGTTAATTTTGTATCCTGCTACATTGCTGAAGGTGTTTATCAGCTGTAGCAGTTCCTTGGAAGAATTTTGTGGGTCACTTATGTATACAATCATATCATCTGCAAATAGAGATAGCTTCACTTCTTCTTTTCTAATTTCTATGCCCTTCATCTCCTTTTGTTCCCTTATTGCTTTAGCTAAAACTTTGAGAACTATATTGAATAGATAAGGGGAGAGAGGATATCCTTGTCTAGTTCCTGATTTTAGTGGGATTGCTTTGAGTTTTTCTCCATTAAGTTTGATACTGGCTGTCGGCTTCTTGTAAATCGTCTTTATTAAATTTAGGTATTCTCCCTGTATTCCTGATCTCTCCAGCACTTTAATCATAAAGGAATGTTGGATTTTGTCAAAGGCTTTTTCTGCATCTAAGGATATGATCATGTGGTTTTGTTCCTTTAGTTTGTTTATTTTTTTTTCTTTTTTTCTTTTTTTTTTCTTCTTTATTTATTTTGTATTTATCAAAAAAGTAAAATGAATTTAAAATGCTGAAAAGTTAACAATATTTATAAAGAAGATAAAAATCATAAACATGACTTATCAAGGGTGATAATGCAAATAAGTTTGCTACACATAAATACTAACCCTAACCCTAACCCTAGCCCTAACCCTAACCCTGTGTATCCTTATTCAATGTCCTTCCCCCTTCCTCCACATCAGGTCATTTTTCTTCACCACAACTCCCCATCCCCTCCCTGGGCAGGCAGCAGACAGTCCCATGGTCCCAATAACCCAATAACCCAATATTGCTTAGTTGAGTCTCTACTCCTGGCA
>PVIH01023007.1:0-25813 GCA_004025045.1 Sigmodon hispidus
GCACCTGAAAAAGTGCTCATCATCTTTAGCCATCAGAGAAATGCAAATCAAAACAACTTTGAGATACCACCTGACACCTGTTAGATTGGCTAAGATAAAAGACACAGAGGACAGCCTATGCTGGAGAGGATGCAGAGCAAGGGGAACACTCCTCCATTGTTGGTGGGAGTGTAAGCTTGTTCAGCCACTTTGGAATGCAATATGGAGGTTTCTCAGAAAACTGAGAATCAATCTCCCCAAGGAACCAGAAATACCACTCCTGGGTATATACCCTAAAGATGCACAGTCATACTCCAAAGATATAGCTCAACTATGTTCATAGCAGCATTATTTGTAATAGCAAGAAACTGGAAACAACCTAGATGTCCCTCAACTGAAGAATGGATTAACAAACTATGGTACATCTACACAATGGAGTACTACTCAGCAGTAAGAAAAACTGATATCCTAAAATTTGGAGGCAAATGGATGGACTTGGAGAATATCCTCCTGAGCGAGGTATCACAAACTCAGAAAGATAAGCAGGGGATGTACTCACTCAGTGGTCTCTAAACAAATAAACAAACAAACAAGAAAATAGGCAAGCAAGCCCATGCTGCAAACCACAACCACTGAACAGCCTGGGATCAGAAACACCCTGGACTGACTCCTTGGCAAAAACTTTAAATCACTGTAGAATGAAATTGAAGAGGTTATCAGAAAATGGAAATACCTCCCATGTCCTGGATAGGTAGGATCAACATAGCAAAAATGTTAATCCTACCAAAAGCAATCTACAGATACAATGCAATTCCTATCAACATCTAACACAATTTTTTACAGACCTTGAAAGAACAATACTCAATTTCATTTGGAATAACAGGAAAGCCAGGATTGACAAAACAATTTTGCTCAACAAAAGAAACTCAGGTGGCATCACCATCCCAACTTCGAGTTATAGTATAGAGCCGCAGTAATAAAAACAGCCTAGTACTGGCATAAAAACAGACTTGTGGATCAATGGAATTGAATTGAAGACCCAGACATTAATGCACACACCTATGAACACCTGATCTTGGACAAAAAGGCCAAAAATATTTAATAGAAGAAAGATAATATCTTCAACAAATGGTGTTGGCATAACTGGATGGTATTTGCATGTAAAAAAATGCAAATAGATCCAAACCTATCACTCTCCACAAAACTCAAATCCAAGTGAATCAAAGACCTCAACATAAACCCAACCACACTGAACTTGATGGAAAAGAAAGTGGGAAATACCCTCTAACGCATTGGCACAAGTGACCACTTGCTAAATATAACACCAGTAGCACAGACAATAAGAACAACAATAAATAAATGGGACCTCCTGAAACTGAGAAGCTTCTGTAAAGCCAAGGACAGTCAATAAGACAAAATGACACCCTACAGAATGGGAAAAAACTTTCACCAACCCTCCAAGTGACAGAACACTGATCTCTAAAATATATAGAGAACTAAAAAAACTAGAACCCAAAGCCCTAAATAACCCAATTAAAAAATGGGGTTTAGAACTTAAAAGGGAATTCTCAGCAATATTAAAAATGGCAGGAAAGCACTTGATAAAGTGTTTGACATTTTTAGCCATCAGAGAAATGCAAATCAAAACAACTTTGAGATACCACCTTACATCTGTCAGAATGGCTAAGATTAAAAACACAAATGACAGCCTATGCTGGAGAGGATGTGGAACAAGGGGAACACTTCTCCATTGTTGGTGGGAGTGTAAGCTTGTTCAGCTACTCTGGAATGCAGTATAGCAGTTTCTCAGAAAACTGAGAATTACTCTCCCCAAAGCTGCAGCAATACCACTATTGGGCATATACCCTAATGATACACATTTGCTCCCGAAAAGCATTAGCTCAGCTTTGTTCATAGCAGCATTATTTATAACAGCAAGAACCTGGAAACAACCTAGATGCCCCTCAATTGAAGAATGGATTAGCAAACTGTGGTACATCTACACAATGGATTACCACTTAGCAGTAAGAAAAGTGATATCCTAAAATTTGCAGGCAAATGGAGGAATTTGTATAATATCCTCCTGAGCGAGTTATCATAAACCCAGAAAGATAACAGGGATGTACTCACTCATTAGTGGACTTTAAACCAAAAGCAGAGAACACCCAAGCTGCAAACCACAACCACTTATGGAATTACATACAATTTGGAAATATAGCAATTTCTCCTTAGCTCCATGGAACTCTTTAGAGAGTCTTTTAAGATGGCAAATGTTATTAGACAAAATGATTACAGACTTAGTTTGTTTATGTATGTGTTCTATATGAATATTTTCATAGATAAAGTTACTGTTCTAGTTCTGAGAACTGGTTCAAATGAATTACAGAGTTTAAAAATAAGTTTGGAAACGTGAACATTTTATATCTTTCTTGTAAACTAAGATAAAGTTTTAAAATTTAAATATCAGCATTTTGAAGTAATTTGCCTAGATGTAAACAAATCAAAGCTTTTCAAAAGCCAATAATTTAAACGACGTACCCAAACACATTTTCCTGTGTTTAAAGACAATAAACTTCATATCTAACACATTTAATTTACTAATAAAAGCATATTCATTCTAAAGAAATTTCTAAAATGCATACTATAAAAGTACTTATTTTCTGAAAGACTTCATTCCAAAAGACAAAAAACTCCAATTTAAGCCTTCTTTATGACTTTGTTAAGTACATCTATTACATTACATCTTGCTATAAAACCCCTTCAAATAGAAGGCAGCAGAAAAGAGGTTTGTGTTCTGCATGCCAAATCCACCCAATGTTTCCCAGCTGTGTTGGCATTCAGAGCTGGGCCTTTTCTGAGTCAGTGTAATGAGTTCTAATTGATGGAAGTGATGTGATGACAAGGCACGAAGCGAGTATTTTCATGTAAGCTCATTCAGTAGAGTTGTGAGCAATCACTCTGTGTCTTAAGTTTTTACAGTGAATGTGGTGCACTTGAAGTCATAAAGTTGGCGCTGCACAGGTTTACTAGTAAACTTCCTTAGGCAGTAGTAAGTTATACACTGTAGCACTACAAGCATGCTGCCCCCAATGTGATTGGAGGATAATCATATACTAACCATGCTTGTTAGCAAATGTAAGAAAGAACATTTTGCAGCATAACTGAAGTTTATGGATGCTGGGGAAGTCTCTGCTAATGTTCTTCCACCGATATTAGGCTCCATCCCATAACTAAAGGAGACAACCTTGATTTACAATCTGCTATTCGGCTCTTCCCAGTATCAAAGAACATGATAAAACAGAAGTCTCAAGGGGGCAGCACAGGGTCATGATTATCACAAGTCCTGGTCTGCCATTAACTCCCCTGTGCGCTAATGAAGAAAAGCATCATTCTGCAGGGTAAGCAGGATGACTCTGGGTAACAAGTATTGGAAAAGAACAACACCAGTGTACTTAGGAAATATTCTGACAATGTTTCTTTTTTTTATCTGCCCAAAATGTGATGTCGGGCCAGGACCAAAAGGAAATTTAAGAATGAGAGTGTATGTGAAATACATAAACCTTTGATACATATTATAAATTAATAAAATCTTCAATTTTAGACAGACTGCTCTCTGAGCACTAGCCAGAGCTGTCCACGTGTTATTAAAGAGTGTTTTCTTCTGCTAACCTCTAAGTATGTGAAATGATTTCTTACGGGGAAGGCATGTGGATTCTGTAACAAATAAGCAAAACTATTTTTTAAAGTCCTCCAATTCTGAGTCTTGTAGGCTATTTTAAAAAAATGTGTTGGGACTGAATTTGCTTTTTTGGTTTTGTTTTGGGAGTATAAAAGTGGAAATAAATGAGAACAAAGTATGATTATACATACATACGTACACACACACACACATACACACACACAAAGCCCATTACTTTGTACTCTAATTTTAAAATTTAATTGTAAAAGGTAGTTTTATTTCCCAGAGCCTAAGATTTCCTCATTGTATCAGTGTTTTCTTTTACAGATTTCTTAGTTTAAAATAGCCCTGAACTATTCAGATAGTTTTTGGGGGAAATGTGCTTGGCCACAAAGGCTGTTGACTTGAATTTGATCTTTGGAACTCATATGGTAGAAAGAGATATCAGAATCCTAAATGATGTCCTCTGTTCTCTATACATGTGCCCCTCTCCCCAAAATAAATAAAATGTCAAAGTCTTAAAACATCTTTGAAAAGAAAATTTATAAATAATTTATAAATTAAAGATTGATGAATAAACTTTTGTTTTGCTGGAAGTCTGCTGCAGTCTTTAAAGGTAGCATGCAATAAACTGAGTAGGTTTATAAGACTAAATTAAGTAAGGGTCTGACAAGCTGTCTTTAGGTAGTCAGGTATTTTAAGCATATATAGTATTGAGGAGTTTTATATTTATATTTTAATATAACATTTTTATATGAGAGATTTCCAAATCTTCAATGATAAAACTAGTCGAGACCCTCTATAAAAAATGTAGGAAATCCAATTAATTACCACTGATAGTGCAAGTGTAAAGTCATAGGACTGAAGGAGAACGTTAGCAATCCTTAGGCTAGCTATTCTAACCCACTCTGGAAGTGGTTTTCCAAAGTATGGTACCACAGGAAAGCTGCTTGAATGGAAGAAAATGATGGAAAAGCAAGTACCATATCTCGCTTAAACACCTTTGAAACTTTGTTGCCACATGTAAATGTCTTCATTTGTTTAAAGAGATGTTGCCCTGTGTCAAAGGCCTTCCCTTTGCCCATTAAGATGATCAAGTGATTTTTACTCTTACGTCTGCTCATATGTTGTATTTTACTTAAATATTTATAAATCCTCTATGTCCTTTATCCCCAGAATAAAAATAACTTTGTCATGATGATGATGATGATGATATGTAGTTGATTTTAGTTTTTTCTTTTTTAATTTATAAAATAAAATATTTTTTTTATCCGTGTATCCCCTTGCTCCTTCTCCCTTCCCCCTCCCAATCTCTCCAGGTCAGCTTTCAGCCTCCCTTCTCCCCATCCTCTCATCTCCTCCCCGCAAAGGGCAAGAAGTCCCAAGGTGGATTAGCTCAGCATCCACGCTAGGCAGGTCCAATTTTTTTCATCCTAACATCAAGACTGGGTTAGGTGTTTCTCTGGAGGGAATGGGCTCCAAAGTGCCAGTCCATGCACAGAAACACAGTCTGATCCATCCCCTCGAGACTCCACATACTGCCCATGTCAGTGGACAGCTGCCTATCCTTGGAGGGCCTAATTCCTTTTCCTGATGCTTCTTTGGTGACTGTTCTTTTAAATTATTTGAGAATTTTTGTGTCTGTGTTAATCTATATTTCTTGTTTGTTTTTCCTTTCTTTTTTATGTACTCTCATTGTATTTTATTTATTTATTTATTTATTTTTTGCTATCAAGATGTGATGGCTTCATATAGTAGGTTTGATAGTGTTTCCTTTCTTTCTAGATTACAATCATGTAGATGAGCTTTGAGTTCTTTAAATGTTTGGTGGAATTCTGTGATGAATCCATCTAGCTTCAGGATTTTCTTTTTTTTTAGAAGACTTTGCATATTGTTTCTGTATAATTGGTTATTATGTGTCTATATAAATTGCTTTAATTTTGTAATCATATGTGTATAGGAATATACCATTTTCTTATGGGTTGGGCAGGATTGGATAATACATTTTCAAAGTTTTTTCTAGCGATTCTCTGCATTTCAATGGAATTTATTATAATTTCTCCCCTTTTAACCCAGTTTATTATTTCTCCTCATCTCTCCTTTTGGTTAGTCTGGGCAGCAGATTGCTAAATTTTCTTTTTCTTTTGTCCTTTTAAAATATCTATTTTTCTTCTATTATTTATTTTTCTTTTATGCTTCATTTCATTAGCTCCTGTCTTGATCTTTCATGTTGTTTTGCAATCTATTGCATTGTGGTTAGGCATGTTCTTATTTTTTTAAGACCTTGAGGTGTATTATTATTTATTTGATACTGCTCTGGTTTTTCAGTGTAATCACTCATAAATTTTTCTTTTAGGTACCATATTCATTTTTACCTGAATCTACTATTTAAGAAAATTTCTTTCTTATTTCATGACCATTGTTTAGGTAGTCTCTTGCTTGTCTATAAAGAATTTAATCCATCCATTATTAGTTAAATTAAAATAATATTTGTGTTTAAGTCTGTTATTACTTATTTTAGTAGCAATCCAATCTTTCCATTTTCTCTTCTTTGATATCTTCTATAGTCAATTTTTTACTGTTGCATTTTTTCTATTAGCTTGCTAGTTCTATTCTTTTAACACTTTCTCTATGTATTAAAATGTACATGTTGTTCTTGAGAAAGTCCATGGAATCATCAGTAAAGATATAAAATAATACTCCAGGCTAGTTTAAATAGTAGCATATTAGGAAAGATTTCAGCAGTAATGTTAGGTCATCCATTCTATCACTGGGCACAGAATATAAGGACTGCATCCACTCTGTGCTTACAAATGGGCCACTAGATACTTTCATCTGCTTTGCAGAAATGAGAAAGGTAACCATAGTAACAGAAATCACTAATTTCTGTAAGCCAATGTGTCTTTCTCTTCCAGTACTTGTTCTCTCCTAGTGTAAAATAAATGATGCACTAGCTAAGAGTATGTCATTTTGTGTTTTTAGTATTTTATCCCAACAATACTTAGATGCTTCTCAAATTTTAACTTTTAATATTTTGCTAAATACTGGTTTGTCCATGCAAGATTAAGTTAACTGTTATTCCTGGAAGTCTTGACACTGTTTTTGCAGGTAAGATTTCATACTATTCTTTAAGATTATAAAGATTTGGTAAATGTAGATTTTCTTAAGGGAAAATGCTATTAGGAATGACACTTTTTCCTAAAGGGTTGGACAGGAGGGTTCTGAAGGGGAAAAGTAGTGATACATGTTTTGGGAATGGATGGGATGGGTTGTCTGATTGGTAAAATGACAAAAAGTCCACTTGTCATAAACAGCTCAATAAGCAGACAGTATCTAATGAGCAAAGTCCATGAAAGCACAAAGAAAACCTTTGCCTTCAGATATTTGCAAATTACTATAGAAAGGAGTTCAGGTTGAAAGTGGTGAGAGCATCAAAGGGCTACGAATTATACTGTATTGAACATTGCACATAAATTTTGGTAAAATGTTGTTTTAAGAATGCCCATAAGAGGTAAAATCATGTGCAACAACACTGTTGTGTAAGGCAGTCTTCAGGGGTAAAAATATATTGTTCTGTAGGATTAGAACTTACAATGGCAGAGAACTCTGAATCCGCAGAAGTGCTCAGTGTTACTAAGAAGGGTAGGTTACATGGTGGAATATGGATATGACACTATAGATACTTTTTTGTTAGAGTCCACTAATGAGTGAGTACATCCCCTGCTTATCTTTCTGCGTTTGAGATACCTCGCTCAGGAGGATATTCTCCAAATCCATCCATTTGCCTGACAATTTTAAGATATCATAGGCTGTCATCTGTGCCTTTTATCTTAGCCAATCTAACAGGTGTTAGGTGGTATCTCAAAGTTGCTTTGATTTGCATTTCTCTGATGGCTAAAGATGATGAGCACTTTTTCAGGTGCCTTTCAGCCATTCGTAGTTCCTCTGCTGAGAACTCTCACCAACAATGGAGGAGTGTTTCCTTTGCTCTGCAACCTCTCCAGAATAAGGAGGGAGAGGCAGGAGGATCATGAGTTCATAATTTCTTAAGATTTATTCTGTTGATATTCCTGGGAAGCTTTCTATTTTATGAAGGAAAACAGAGGAGGAGCAGATGGGGGGCATAAATACTGGAAGGAGTGGATGGAGGGGAAACAGGTTTGGAATTATTGAAAACAATACACAAACTTTCTTCTAACACTTTTAGATCTTGTGTAGTTTTACTTAAATTTTCTCTGTTGTAGGCAATCACAGTCAGCTATCCTGATGAAATTATAGTTGCCCTATTCAGGAGAGTGAGAGTGTGCATTGGCTTGCATACTAGTTACTTCTTGCTAAGCCAACTTGGAGTTTGCACCTGGTGACTGGTGATATGGGCTCATCAAAATGCTTTAGGCTACTGAGAAAGAGACAACACAGCTAAAAGTCTTTGGCTCCCAATGGGAAATTCGGAGCGGGTATGTAGGCTAGCCCCAATATCTGCAATAAATGAGTCTGAGTCTCCTGTTTGCTCCTTACCTGACTTCCAGTGTCTGTGTTACTGATGCTACACCTATCTTCTCACCCCCTCCTTCACAAGGTACCTAGACAGAACAGCCTGTAACACTCTGTTACAAAAATTTTGGCCTGCTACATACTATAAAATATTTTAACAATCATTTTCAAAAATGTAGCTGTAGGTTTGGTACATGTATATGCATGTCTTTATGCCTATGCACATGTAAGTATGTGGATGCCTTAGTACCTGTCTATGTAGGCTGAAGGTAGATGTCGAGTATTTTTCTCTTGACCTTATTGTTTGAGACAGGCTCTCACTGAACTTGATACTGACAATTCAGCTAGACTGGTTGGCCAGCAAGCCCCAGGGATCTTCCTGTCTCTCTTTTTCTAGGCTGAGATTACAGTATCTTGCATGGATGCTAGGGTTGGAACTTAGGTACCTATGCATTTATGGTAGGAACTAAACAAACTGAATCATCTTCCTAGGATTGGAGTAGGTTTTCTATTATAGACTAATGGTTCTTCTACTTTTGGTGAAATGTACACAATCCTAAAGGAAATGAGGGGAAAAAATGACTCCTCTTTGAGATGTAAAGTATAAGAATTGGAAGGTGGACATGAACATACATGTGTAAAGAATGTGTGAGAGTTGTATGACACAGAGCTCAATTAATTTGAAAGACAGATATGATTAAGACAGTCTCACTGGCTAACTAAATAGAGTGCTTTATCCTGTATATTAGGTCTGCAGACTTTCATGTCACTAGATGTGGTCACTGAAATTTCATGTTTGTGTTTAATATATTTTTTTATATCTTCAAATATTTTATCTCTGTTTTGACTGGATACTTTGGTATGTTGAATTTCAGAAGGCTTGCCTTTACATGAGCAAATGTCTTTTTTTTTTTTTTTAAATACCTGCCAGTCAGCTTTTCAGATTTGGTAAATCCCTGGTTAGGTAGTTGAATGAGTATTAGCAAATGTTGTTGTAACAATAAGTATTATATTAAAATTATGTCTTATCTTCTATGTATTCTAGAAAAAAATCTCTTCTTAATTCATAACACCTGGAAAAATATTGGTAAAAACTATGTATTTGGACCGAAGCATAATTTATACTATTCTCTGAAATTAATCACTGTAAGTTTACATTTCCATTTAATGTTCTGTTTCTTTTTAGGTTAGATATATTATTAGTATGCTTCTCTCACACCTTTTTATCATTTAGAGATTAATTAGGAGAAATGATTCATAGCTGAAGTAATTAAATCTATAATCTTTCAACAGTTTTTTTTAACCAAAGGAGAAATTAGTAAGATTTTCTTCAAATTAGTTAATAACTATAATTGTAATTTAATAAGCATTTTAGGCACGGAATCAGAATAAGTAACATTCATTCCTTAAACACATGTTTTCTGTACAGGCAAGAATGAAAAGAACATTAAAACTACTTTGCTTATAATTTAGTTACACAAATATCTGAGGTTATTTCTGTCTGTGCTGTTTAGAATAAAATTTTATTTAGTTTTTCTTACCTTAAGGGCTGAGTGACTGTTTTATATCTTGGCATAAGTACTGTTCAGTTAAGACCATGCTATTTCTTCCCTATTACAAAGCCATGCATTACCATCTCAATGGCAAGCTCCTCTAACTGCTATTTTCATGTCAGAAAAAAATTCTGCAGATTCTCATCATTAGAATCTTTTGTTCATGGTGCCATATAAGGGTAGGTAAGTAATTATTATCTGTCTTTTTTTTTGGATTATCAATCATCAAACTCCTTTTTATTTTTTGATAAGCAGAAAATGTAATTTTTATTTCTTTGATCACCTTATTTTGATCAAATGAAAATACTCTAATTATCCTTGCTTTCTGAATCAGAATAAGGACACACACAGAGAGAATCCTGCATTTGAAGTAAAAAAAAAATTGATAGACCATGTTTAATGAAGGTGCTCCAGCAGGAATTCCTGCTAGTGATTGAACATACCATTGGGAGGTCCCTGGGATCTCACCTCCTCCAACTTCTCTAGCCCTTGTTTGCTGAGGAACTGATGTGCACATGACACTGAATCTCACACACTAAGACTTCATTGTTCTAAGTCATTTTTTCCTCTTAAACATTTGATGTTTCCTTTCAGACAAAACACAATTCTATTTGTTAACTGTCAAGTTTCTAAGAAATATATGGCAAGTTACAGGTAGCAATGGTTTGTTGTTCATCCAAGGAACTGAATACATAGGTAAATGAGTTGATGAATTCAAAGTTTACCAAAGAAAAAAATTTATGTTGCCAGACAGCAACCAGAGTAGCCAGATGAACTATTAATTTTTATTGGTAGCTTCAGAAGCAACTTGGCATAAGTTTGAGGAGCAGCTAAATATGTATAAGACAAGGACCATTGGGGGGAAGCTTAGATGCTACCATTGTGCTTGGAATATTTTCCTGTAAGTGCTTTCTATATAGTAGCACATAGGATCTAAATGTCCACAACGTGTTTGATGAAAATGTACAGACAGCAGAGTCATGCAGAAGATTTCACTTGAATATCTATTCAAACTGATAATATGATATGCCACTGAAATCTAAAAATGTGCTGGATCATGTTCAGAGCTATCTGAGGAAACCCATGATCAGACTATACGCAGATCCTGTAATGCCTATATATAGTCTTGTGGAGGCCATGAGTAACCTCTGCTCAGGATCAGTGACCTCATTTGCATGGAAACAATTATAAGACGGCGGATTTCATTCACAAGGCCTCATCCTAACTTGAGAATGACTGCTCTGTGAGGAGAACCTTACGACCAGCTTATTCAAGGAATTTTTCAATGATCATTTTTTTTGGTCCCATTGCAATGAGCTAAGTAAAAAAAAAAAAATACTGGGACTAAAACGGGACTGCTTCCAATCTCTCCACAACCCCTTGTTACATTGTCTACCAAGAAGTAAGTGAAAAATAAAAGGCTCGAAGGCCCTGCTGTCTTCTGAATTCTGCTTTCTTTCATCTTTTTCATTTTGCATCTAATTTCATGTTAATTAATGTTCTCCTTTAAAGTAAATGTAGGTTTCTTGGCCTGGTGAACTCCAGAGGAAAAGCAGTTTCACTTCAGGTCTCTAGATTTGGGAATGGAAGAATTTCACTCTGGTGCCAGGCCAGGAGTCAGGTATCATTAGAGTGAGTGAGTACAGGGTAGTGAAGTGTGTGTGCATGTACGTTTGTGTGTGTGTGTGTGTGTGTGAGAGAGAGAGAGAGAGAGAGAGAGAGAGAGAGAGAGAGAGAGAGAGAGAGAGAGAAAGAAAGAGAGAGAGGAGAGAGCTATTCATGTGCTGGAGGAGAGGAATATCTGAAGAGAGAGGTCAGGGAAGGAAGGAACTGAGGTAGATTATTACCCATTGCCAGCCTGGGCTGCTGCTAAGGGCCATGTCTTGATCAGTTACCCTGTTGCAGCTGTGAGGGTCTGCATTGATGTCTGTGGCTTCTGTTACCACTAAGGTCCCTGTGGAGTCTGGATCACTGCCTGAAACCAAGATGATGTCCAAGTGATGTGCCTCTACAGGGTCCATGCTAACCCAGGATTCCTGCACGCTTACACAGGGCCATGCTGGTGTCTGGCTCAGACTGCAGCCAGAGACCATGTCTTCAGCTCTGCTTCAGGAAGGCTCTGAGTTGATGTCCATGACTCCTGTTGACACTGAGGGCTGTGCAGAAGGCCTGTAGTCAGGGCCAACACTTGAGGCCACGTTGATTTTACAGGGTTAAGCTGCTGCTGTGGCCATACATATCAGGGTGGCCTATACTTCCACTCAGGGGCCATAGTGTCATGCAATCTTGAACTGTGGATATAAATCATGTCTGTGGCCCTACTGTAGCTGAGGTCTATGCCAATGTCTGAGTTGGGCTGAGTGGATACCTGGGGTTTAGATTTACATCTGAGGATATGCTGGCATTTAGGGGCCATGCTACTACTTGGGCCATGCTACTCTAGGTGATCTGCAATGCTAACTAGGGCCATGATGACATCTGGACCTGGGATGTTGCCAAGGACCATGTCTGGGTCCATAGTCCAACTTCAGCCTTAGTCTGTGCTGATGTGTTGGCTGTTGGCAACTTGGTGTTGCAACCAAAATTCAAGCTGATAGCTAGTATCTGGGCTTCTTTCTGTGGCCTTCTTTGTGCATAGCTAGTATCTGGGCTTCTTCCTGTGGCCTTCTTTGTGCCTGAGAGCTGAGCTGCTGTCTGGGCCCATGTAGACTTGAATAATGTGCTGCCACCTGAGGCTAGGGTGGGTACAGGCCTGAGCTGCAGCCAGGGCCATGTTTGAGTCCGTGGCCCTGCAGCAGATATGACATGCTGATGTCTGAGCCTCCTGTCATCACTGAGGGCAGTACAGATGCCTGAGTCTGGGCCCTTACCCAGGGCCATGTTGGGGTTCCAGGGCCTCATTGCTGTTGGGTCCTTGGTCCTGCTCTAGCCACAGTCTTTGTTAATGTCCATAGCTCCTGTCACCACCAAAGGCAGTGAGCATAGGGCTGCCCAGAGTTAGCCTCACCCTGCATCAACTGCATTACTCTGGAGAATGGGCCCCTCACCACCCTAGAGCGATATAGTACAGCTGTTCCTGCTGGTGGGAGTTCAGTGAGCTGGCCCTGGATATGTGATGGTGGAGAGCTAGCCCCACAGTCTGTCATTTTCAGTGCCATGGGTGAGGTGAGGTAGAGATACTCCCTTGCTTCTCACCCCATATGCCTCGCCACCTTCCACAAGCCAGAAAAGCTGTTCCAGTGGTTACTGGAGTGGGAGAATTGATTCTGTTTCTCAACGGCTCAAGAGAGTGAGCCCTGCAACTAGTCTGGGCAGCAGAGTAGAGCTACCATTGATGGGGACCGCACGTGATCCAGCTGACACATGAGAAATCTGGCCCCACCCTTCATTTGCCATAGGGTGGAATAGGCAAGGGAGAGATGACTTCCCCATCCTCTGCCCCTTGTGACCTGTGGCCGCTTGGAGAGCTGGCCCTGAAGCCATGAGAGTGAGAGAATTGGCACTGTCCCCCTACTGGCTGCAACATTAGGGAGAGCAGGCCCTGCATCTTGCCTTGGCAACACAGTAGAGCCGACACTATTGGCAGAAGCACAGGTGAATGGTGGTGGTGGTGGTGGCATGGAAGCAGGAGACCTGACCCTACCTCCAGATGCTATGTAGAGGCATGAGTGAGGAGAAAAATGCCCCCTACCCTCACCCCTTGCCACCAGTGGGGATGCATGTTGTGACATCCACAAAAACTTCAATAATTTTTTTAAAAAGTAAATGTAGTGAGTTACACTCAAACTAAGTATGCTTTGGGGTTAAATACATATACTCTCCCTTCTTAAAATGTTAAAATAAGAACCATTAGCTCCTATAATCAACAATGAACTCCCTTAGGGCAAGTATTTACATTGTCCACTGACTTTGTGACATATTTATCAAGTGCTCAACAGTGTGCCATCAATGGATTAATGGTTTATTGAATGTCGTATCCTTAGTCATTATAAGATGCTAAAAATAAACAATACAAATAGTGATATGATTCATGCAGCCAAGTATTGAATTAGACTATGTTCAATTTTTTAAAAATATATGTATTGAGTTTCTTTAGGAACAGCTCTGTGTGGTTCATCAATCCTTTTTAGCATGCAGGTGTGATGATGTAGAAGAATTACACTGGAGATTCTAAGTCAATGATATGATGATTTCTGTTTAATAATAAAGATGACCTGAGGAATTTGGGTGAAAAAATACTGTAGTCTTGGAATTGTATATGACATTTAAGTTTCTATATTTACCCACTAATTTCACCTTTTATGTATTTTACTCTCCCTTGTCTGTGATTTTAAGAATGATAAAACTGTAGTTTGTATTGCATAAACATAAATGTCTACCTTCTCTGTTATTCTTTTTCTCCTATTAAATATATATATGCATATATATACTTTTTTGTCATATAATATACCCTGATTATGATTTCCCCTCTTTCTACTCTTTCCAGTTTCTCTTCACTTCCCTTCCCTTCCAGACCCAAACCATTTCTGTCTCTCATTAGAAAACAAATATACTTGTAAGAGATAATAATAAGATATACTGTAATAAAGTAAAACAAAAAATAACACGTTGAAATTTGAGAAAACAAACAGAAATAACAGAGACTCATTCATCTGTATACTCAGAAATCTCAAAAAGAAAAAAAATCAACTTGAATTTATAATATATATGCAAAGAACCTGTAAGGTAAAAAGAGAGAAGAAAGGAATATAAACAAAAATATAATTAAAATCATAAAATACAAAAGGAAAAGCAATGACACAATATTGTGAGACAAGTAGCCTTCAAAGACGCTGTCTAGTTTCTCTTCGTTGATTGTCTGTTGGTGGGCAGTCAACCTAAGAGAGTAGAGGGACAGGGTGAGAATTGGATGAACAATGGGAAAAAAATAGTAGAAATACTGATAATTCTAGTAGAGTAAGGAATCCTAGTAATTGAAGATCCAGAGCCTGAAACAACCATCCTCTATAACCTCGCAAGACTTCCAGGGTTGAGACTTGGACACCAACCCATCTACAAAACTTTCTACATGCAATCTATCCTGTATGCCAAATGTGCTGGGACAATGGAGGCAGAGAACTTATGGGAGTGGCCAACCAATGACTAGTCTTAATTTGAGGCCCATGCCACAAGAAGGAGGTTATGCCCTGCACTGTTTGGATGACCAGAAGCCAGAGGCTGCATAGACCAGAGACTTAAGAAAGAAAAAAATAATAAAATGATTTCTAGTGATATAATTCAAATGAAATATGTATCAAGACTTTTAAACCTAAAAATGAGAAAGTATCTGGTAATAAGGAAGGTTCAATGAACGCTCAATGTTATTATAGCAATATAAACCAAACCAACAACAATATTAGTGGTAGTGACTATTTCCTGCATTATAGAGTTAGTTCTACATTCCACAACTGAACTCACTGATTTGCATATATTGTATATATTTACATATTATTATTATGTCAGGTGATGCTCAAAATAAACAAGTCAGGCTGATTATTTTACAGATGAAAAGGGTTACAAAAGTACTTAAAAAAGAGTGTGTTTAAAACACAGCCTTGGGTCACTTTGAGAGAATAAATTACAATTTATTATATTATAGATTGGGCACTAATAGAAAATAATTAGGAGTTACATTGGAACCAGATGGTAAAAATCCTTGAATATGCTGTTCTTCTGCTTTTATTCTCAATCAGTAACTTGCATCATGTCTCGTGTATCTCTATAATAAAGATTTCAATTTTATTTAATTTGAAATAGAAGAAAGTGAGTGCCCAAATGAGCCCATTTTTTTCAGGTGATTAAGTAAATTTGAGATAAGAGGTTACAGAGTATTGTATTTTGACTCCATAAATGCCTAACCACACATATATTTCTGTGGTGGAACTGTTCACTGTATGTGATTCTGTAAATAAAGAGCTGTTTTGGTCTGTGTAGAGCATCATAGAAGTGGATGGAGAAAACAGAGTAGAGATAGGTAAAGGAGGGCAGAGTAAGTCAGACGCTATCCGGCAATCAGAGGAGCAGCATGTAGGAATACAGGCCACTTGGCCAGGTAGATCAATGAAAATGGGTTGAATTAAGATGAAAGAGCTAGCTAGCAATGTACCTGAGACATAGGATAAACAGGATGAAATTAATATAAGTGTCTGAGTCATTCTTTGGAGGGATAAAACTGCCATGGGCAGGTCTGACCTCTGGCCCAAAGATGGCTGGAAATCATTTACAATTTATTTCCTTGTATCCAGAGCTCTTTAAAACACTGTATTAAGTTAGTCTTAAAATTAGAGTCTTGCTATCTTAATTAATTAATTAATTAATGTATATTTTCCAGCTTTAACTGGCTCTATACAGCTATTTCAGTGTTTAGGATGGTGTAGTCCAGAATTCTTCAGAAATATGATGCTAAGTATTTTTGCTTGTTCTACATGAAGGAATATAATTTCTATAATAAAAGGCATATTTGTACCACATAAAAACAGCATGCCTTAGAAATGTACAGGAGGCTAGATATTTACAGTGAACTATCTGTTTGTAAAACATTCTATTATAGTGAGATTAAGGTACAGAGGAACATTAGGAATCTGAGAAAAAGAGTTTCATGGTGACCTATGGAGCTCATTGCTACTATAATTTGAACTTTTCTAATTAGGGTTACTGGTTACAAGGACCTGTGAGACCAGAAAACCGTTAATATATAACTACAGTCATGATATCATTATGATTTTATCACTGATAATATTATGACTGAGAAGTATCCCAAAAGAAATAAACAAACCAAAGAGACACTTCTATACATGTATGTGCATAATAAGCAATTGAATATTTTTGATGATGTAAAATGGCTTATGCTATAACACTCACTATAAAGGTATTTATTCATGGAGCTAGAAGATTGACAAGTCAACAAATTGCCTGCCACAAGCATGAGAAGCAGAGATCAGAGACCTGGTACCCATGTAAAAAGCTAAGCAGGATGGTGTGCCTTTCTAATCCCAGTTCTGTAGAGGCAGAGAGAATCAGATCCTTGGAGTTCATTGGCAGCCAGATGACCAAAATTGATGAGCTCAAGATTCAGTCAGAGACTGTCTCAAAAAACAAGGTGAACACCAATAGAGAAAATAGCTAACATCAATATCTCCCTTCTACATATCCATGCACACATACAGATATATGTATGCACACACATATGAGAGAATTCATAATTGGAACAAAGAGTAGATAAAATAAGCATAATATACACATCCATGAAAATATTTGCTGATTTGAGATGCTTGAATTTAGAAAAGGTAAACAATTATAAAAATATTTTAGAATCCATTTTTAGACTTGGAGTAACATTTTTCTTGTTCTAAAGTTTGTGATTAGCAACACCATCCTTTGCTTCATAATTACATGCTAAACCTTCATTCCCTTTGGCTAAAATTATTATAATTAATTGGAAAAGTATTATAGCTTTGTTAAAATTCACATTTTGAATAAACAAAAAATCCCTCAGAATAATTTTAAAAATGCCCACTAGTTATTTGGAACACCATATCTATCTTGCCATATCTGAAAATAATGGCTTTATACCTTTCATTAACATGACATGCTTTATACTCATCATGATCACCTGACTAAACATTTATCCAGTTTATGCACTATAGGTATTTGTGTAGCTCAGATGGAAGGAGATCCTGGCATTCAGGAGCCCAGACATATTGAGCACTGCAGCCCAAATGGAAAGTATTGAGGCACTTGGGAGCCCATGAATAAGGAGTGTTACAGCTCAATGAAAAGGTATTCAGGCAGTCCGGAGCCAAGAAACACCACAGGCCACAGTAAGGTAGGTAGCAGTTTACAGCCCTGCTTCAGGGAGAGGCTTCCTCAATGTGAACAGCTTTATTCCAGGCAAGTTGAGTGCCTCCCTGGTGAAGTTGGAAGGCTTTGCTTCCCTTTCACTGCTCACTGCTCTATATTGAGGGAAATGTAACAACTCGTCCAGCCAGGGAAGGTTCCTTGGGGGACAAGAGTGTTATAGCTTCACTTCTTCAGCTGTTCTCAACCATCCTCCGTTGGTGCTGCTTTTCTAGTGAAAGAAGATCTTCACCCAAACTCTATACAAGAGATTTATTGGGAGGGAAGGGTCCAGGAGAGTGTAGCTGCCATAGCCTGGGGTGGTAGAGGACAACAGGTCAAGGGCTGTGGGCTCAGAGCTTTCTAGAGAGACTGCCAGCATGAGATTGGTCAATTTTTTTCTTTTTCTTTATTTTTTTTAACCCTGATTTTTTTTGTTTGTTTGTTTTTCTTCTTTATTTTGTATTTAACAAAAAATCAGTAAAATGAATTTACTGTTTCAGGGCCAAAATGTTTCTTTCACTGGCTCTTTTAGGCTTTGGGGCTCTAATTTTAGGGAGAGGGCATATTTCTTTCACTGACTCTGATCTAGGGCCAAAGTTTGTTTCTTTAGTGCTGGTTTCAGAGTCAGGACACATTTCTTTTTGATTCTGGGTTCAGGGATAAAGTATTTCTTTTACTGTCTCAGGTCTTAGATTCAGGGTGGTTTCTTTCACTAGATCTGGGATCAGGGCTATGATGGGTTTCTTTCACTGGCTCTGGTCTCAGAGTTTTTTTGACTGCCCACTTTTCCCTACATGCACTACTACTATATATCTATTATTTCATGTTGTAACTGAAAAGGTTACTTTTTACGTGTAATAAAACAATTTTAGACAGCATATAAAAGTGAACACAGTAGGATTCAAGGACATGTGTCATTTAATTACTAATGTAGTTCTAGGTGGAAACCCCAAAATATTTACTTCAATGGGTAATGACAGACTACATTTGTAAATACTTATACCTAGGTTAGGTAATACTTTAAATCTTCTAAAAGTTCATAAAACACATTTTTTCTTGAAAAGGTTGAACTAGATTTAGAACTTCATATGCCGAAAATAGCTTTGAAAATTACTTTTCATTGGGGAAATCAATCTGATTAATAGTTGCACTATTTATATAGAGTTGGAATGAATGTTTCAATTTAACTCTGAATTACCAAAAATGAAAGATGATGTATCATTACTCAATATTCAAATAAAAACTTCATGTGTATGTGTATGTGTGTATGCATGTATATATTTTTGTCTTAATTCTTGATATAGGAAAAATGTCACCATATAAAAGAATAAAGGTAGGGGTTGGCCCTGCATAGAGCACTTGTCCTGCTGACTCAAGCCATGGATTCAAATTCTAGTACACAAAGCTGAAAAACAAGGAAATAATGGACAGTTTACCATACAAAAGTAATCAAGGAAAAACAAGTTATTCTTCCTAACTGAAAAAGTATAAATAGGGCAGTTTTGGTCATAATACATTTTGTCAAGTATGCATGATGAAAAGGCATTTTATATAATTAAAACTGCAGTAAATAGTACTGCCAGGCAAATCCATCAAGAAGCTGTGTCAAACGGTGAATCCACTGAAGAGATATAACCATGCCTTCTCCTTGGCTCATGACATGACTGAGGCTCAGGTAGGTTAAAATAGGAAAAGAAATGATGGGGGAAAGGAAAGTGATGATACAGGCTACCTGCTGCCTGCCACAATCAGTCACTCTGTTCCAGCATCATCTGAATACAGGGTAATTACGGCTAAAGACCATGTAACTGGCTACCATTATTGACCATGCAAGCTGAACATCATTATTGATCATACAAGCCAACCGCCATCACTGGCCATGTAAACTGATCACTGTTACTGACCATACAAACCAACAACTATGACCAGCCACAGGTACTGATCACCATTATTGACCATACAAGCATTAATGATTTACAAAATCAAGCTAATCATATTACTTGCCTTTCTGGAATAGACCAATATTAGTTACTGTACAGAGCTTCTTTATAGTTTAAACTATGTCTAAAAAGTGGCAGGCATATGAAACATTTAATTAATGGCATTTATTTATAACAGGAACATTCTTTGCCAAATATACAGAGCTTTTGGTGGTTCCCCTATCTGTTTGATAATTTGTAAAAGAGTTAGCAACTCAATCTGTACCAGGGCCTGTAAGAATGGTATGCAGACTAACTCTGACCTGGCACCTGTTTTGTAAATAAAGTTTTATTGGGAGAGTCTTTCATTTGCATGTTGTCTACAACTCTGATAGCCAGGGTACTGAGTGGATGAAGCTAAAACCAGAGGGCCATCAATGTTTTAACCATTCACCATCTGGCTCTTTGTGAAAAAGCTTGTCAGTTCCTAATCTACATCAAAGTTTCTCTAACATTAATGAGCATCAAAGCACCATGGTTGTTTTTGAAGATAGCACATTCACAGGGCCTATATGAGGGTCTCAGGTTCAGGAGATATGGCCCAGAAACCAATATTTGAATCATTCCTCCACTACCACTGGTGACTGAGGCACATTATGAGATGTCTGTGTCTGTTCCACGATCCTCAATGACATACTATGAAGGAGCAGAATGTTCCTGATGAGAGGTAGATCAGTATCCCGAACCATCATGTCCTTGTAGGATGCAAATCTGTTTTTCTTATTGCTGTTGTTTGTTTATTTGCTGTTGTTTGATTTTTTAAAGCTCAATGTAGAAAATTTGGAAAAAAACATACATATATTTACAATGCCACTACCTAAAGATGAGTATTGCTTATATTGTAAGCTATAATTTCAGATACTTCCTGTATTTTTCCATGGTCTACATATAAAAATACTTCCTCTTTATTTTACTATTTCAACAATAAAATGGGATTAGAGAAAAAAAAAAAAGAAAGTATTGGAACCTTTAGGGACCAGAGATGGCTCAGTGGATAAAAGCACTTTCCACAGAGGCTGATTCCCTGACTTCAGTCTGTGGAGCCCTCTTGGTCAAAGAGGACTGACCCCTGTAAAGTGTTGTATGATCTCTACCTTCATGCCACAGTGTACACACATGCATATATAAATATACATGTACAACTAAATAAGTGAAATATATGGGAAACTCTTGAGTTTTTAATAAAAATTTCAGTTATGTTCTAGTCAATATGTGATAAAATGTAGAAATCGATTTTGGATTTGATACTTATATAAACTTTTAGTTATAAGTATTATTTAGTAAAATATTCATAATAGATATTTAGAAATAAGCAATTTGTGAATTAAGTTATAGATTTACCAGATGTACGAGTACATTCATGTATACATTCCCATTCCCAGCGTCATCCTTGTTCAGCACTCCAATAGAACTTTCTGTAATTATGATCACATCCTACAATTCATGCAGCCAGCATTAACAGAGAAATGAATTTTCAAACTGTCTGCTTTTGATTAATTTGAATAAAAAAGCCACATGTTATTAACATCTACTATATTAGTCAGGCATTACATAGGTTTTTAATTCTACCTGGAAATTCTACTTTTAATATGAAATAGAGTTCAATTAAAACTTAGCTACAGACTAATTTCTCCCATTTTATTAGTGTATATTTATAATGAAAAATATTGATTTTCACTGTGACTTTTTCCTGTATGCATATAATGTGCTTTGAGCATATTTACCCTCTACTTCCGTGTCCCTTTTCTCTTCCCTTTCTCCAATAGCCCTTAACCTAATTTTACATCTTTAAAATTTTTTCTCCATTTAATGCAAGAAAAACCACTGGTTGTATTTGACCCTTGGAAGCAGAGTTTATTTAATATGATGATCTTCATTTCTCAAAAATGTCAAGACTTTGTTCCCCTTGTATATGCATGTGTGTATATGGTATGTGTGTATATTCATGTGTTTAAGTATGTAGAGGCTAGATGTAAATGACAAACATCTTCCTATACTACTCTCTATTTTTTTAAAGGAAAGATTGTTTCACTGACTCTGAAGCTCAATGACTCAGCTAGTCCAGCTGGCCAGCAAGCCTCAGATATCCTCCTGTCTCTTACCCATGAAGACTAGAATTACAGACCAGCTACTACAGTTAGCTTTTAACATGGGTTCTGCAAATGGGACTCAGGGTCTCATGTTTGTACAGCAAGCTATTTACTGATTGTGTACTCTACCAAGCTTTATTTTTGTTCTTTTGTATGACTGAATAATAATGCATACATATCACATAGTTTCTTTAGTCATTCTAGTATGTGTAATGATTTTGCTCTTACAACAAGGTTTTCCAATCACATTGAGATGACTATTGACTACTTTGAGAGGAAAGAATTCAATATTTATTTATTAAAAAGGCAATAACAGTTTTCTCATCAGAAAGCTCATTTTTCTTTTACTGTTTGTTTTGTTTTTGGCACCTTTCTCTGGATCAGATGGCTATGGGTGTGTGGACTTATCTCTGGGTCTTCTTTCTTATTTTATTGTGTTTTATGTGTCTATGCCATGTAATTTTGTTACTATGTCTCTGTAGTGTAGTATTAAGAAAGTATTATACTATTTCCAGCATTGGTCTTTTTGTTCATGACTGCTTTATCTTTTGTGATTTCCTATAAATTTTAAGAATGTGCTACCTATTTTTTAAAATAAAGAATGTTTTTGGGTTTTTGATAGGGTAATATTGAATCTATAGATATTTTTTAATAGTAAGCCAATCTCAGAAAAAATTGATGAAGATGAGATTTCAGTCCTGAATATTTATGCCCCTAATATAAGTGCACCCAACTACATAAAACATTCTGTTGACCTCCAAGCATAATATACCTTTTACATTTTAGTATTGTTTTTAAACACTTTTAAATGTTCTGTTGTTTAATTGTAGAGGTAATTTTTTTTCTCTAGGTGTGTTTTAGAAGGATTTAATTAGGAGAGCATTTCTTCTCTTTATTTATGTCCAGTAGTCTTTCTAGAATAAATTGGAAACATTAGCATTCAGGGTACAGATATTTAATTTTATCTTATTTAGTGTCTTTTGCATTTAGTCTGTATTTTTATAAGATTATTTACACTTATGTTTAGAGTTTAATCATAAAGTTTTAGTTAAACTTTTGGTAGACTTTTGTGTTGAACACAATTTGACTTCTCTCTTTTTTTAATCCTTTAAATTTTTATTATGAATAAAATCTCATTTTCAATCCATGTATCTCCTTGTTGAAATTACCTTTCACCTCCTGCCCCTCACAGTCATTCTCTGTTCTCCTCATCTCCTTCTCTTCTCATCAACAAGGGCAGGAGATCCCAAGGGCCCAATATGGCTTAGTTCAGTATCCACTCCAGGAAAATCCGCTTTCATCATCTCAACATCAAGAATAGGTCAAATGTTCCTCTGGAAGGAATGAGCTCCAAGGTGCTGGTCCAAGGTGCTGGTCCAAGGTGTTGGTCCAAGGTGCTTCAGAACCCAAGTTGTTCAGTGTTTGTGGTTTGCAGCTTGGGTATACTTTGCTTTTTGTTTAAAGTCCACCAATGAGTGAGTACATTCCCTGATTATCTGGATTTGTGAATCCTTACTCAGGAGGATATTCTCCAAACTCATCCATTTGCCTGCAAATTTTAGGGTATCATTTTTTCTTACTGTTGAGTCATAAGTACTCCATTGTGTAGATGTATCATAGTTTGTTAATCCAGTCTTCAACTGAGGGGCATCTAGGTTGTTCCAGGTCCTTGCTATTATAAATAATGCTGCTGTGAACATAGATGAGCTAATAATGCCTTTGGAGTGTGAATATGCATCTTTAGGGTATATGCACAGTAGTGGTATTGCTGGATCCTTGGGGAGATTGGTACCCAGTTTTCTGAGAAACCACCATACTGCATTCCAGAGTGACTGAGCAAGCTTACAACTCCCACCAACAATGGAGGAGTGTTCCCCTTGCTCTGCAACCTCTCCAGCATAGGCTGTCATCTGTGTCCTTTATCTTAGACAATCTGACAGCTATCATGTGGTATCTCAAAGTTGTTTTGATTTACATTTCTCTGATGGGTAAAGATGTTGAGAACTTTTTCAAGAGCCTTTCAGCCATTCACAATTCTTCTGCTGAGAATTCCCTTTTTATTTCTGAACCCCATTTTTTTTGATTGGGTTATTCAATGTTTGGGCTCTAGTTTTTTGAGTTCTCTATTTTAGAGATCAGTCCTCTATCACTTGTAGGGTTAGTGAAAATCTTTTTCCATTCTGTAGGCTGTCGTTTTGTCCTATTGACAGTGTCCTTAGCTTTACAGAAGTTTCTTAGTTTCAGGAGATCCCACTTATTGATTGTTGTTCTTAGTATCTGTGCTACTGGTGTTATATTTAGGAAGTGGTCACCTGTGTCATGCTTTGGAGGGTATTTCCCACTTTCTTTCCTATCAAGTTCTGTGTGGCTGGGTTTATGTTGAGGTCTTTGATCCACTTGGATTTGAGTTTTGTGCAGGGTGACAGGCTTGGATATATTTTAATTTTTTCTACACACTACCAATCAGCTATGCCAACACCATTTATTAAAGATACTATCTTTTTTCCATTGAATATTTTGGGCATCTATGTTGAAGATCAGGTGTTCGTAGGTTTTTGGGTTAATGCCTGGATCCTCAATTCGATTCCATTTATCCACAAGTCTGTTTTTATGCCAGTACCAGGCTGTTTTTTTTTTTTATTATTACTGTAGCTCTATAGCATAACTTGAAGTTGGGGATGGTGATGCCTCCTGAGGGTTTCTTGTTGAGCAAAATTGTTTTGGCAAACCTGGCTTTCTTGTTATTCCAAATGAAATTGAGTATCGTTTTTTCAAGGTCTGTAAAAAATTGTGTTGAGATTTTGATGGGATGTGCATTGAATCTGTAAATTGCTTTTGGTAGAATTGTCAGTTTTACTATGTTGATCCTACCTATCTAGGAACATGGGAGATCTTTCCATTTTCTGATATCCTCTTCAATTTCTTTCTTCACTGATTTAAACTTTTTGTCAAATAGACCTGTTACTTCTTTGGTTATAGATACTCCAAGGTATTTAGTGCTATTTGCAGCTATTATAAAGGGTGACATTTCTCTTATTTCTTTTTCAGCCTTTTATGTTTAGTGCATAGGAGGGCTACTGATTTCTTTGAGTTAATCTTGTATCCTGCTACATTGGTGAAGGTGTTTACCAACTCTAGAAGTTCCCTGGTAGAATTTTGTGGATCATTTACAAATACAATCATATCATTTGCAAATAAAGATAGTTTCACTTTTTTTCCAATTCGTATACCTTTAATCTCCTTTCATTCCCTTATTGCTTTAGCTAAAATTTCAAGAAGCATATTGCATAGATATGAGGAGAGAGGACAGCCTTGTATAGTTTCTGATTTAGTGGAATTGCTTTGAGTTTTTCTCCATTTAGTTGGTTGGATATTGGCTGTTGGCTTCTTGCAAATCGCCTTTATTATATTGAGATACTTTCCCTGTCTTCCTGATCTCTCCAGGACTTTTATCATAATGGAGTGTTGGATTTTGTCAAAGGCTTTTTCAGCATCTAAGGATATGATCATGTGTTTTTTTTCCAGTTTTTTTTTTTATATAATGGATGACATTTATGGCTTTTTGTATGTTGAATTATCCCTGCATTTCTGGGATGAATCCTACTTGGTCATGGTGGATGATATTTTTTATATGTTGTTGTATATTGTTTGCCCAAATTTTGATGAGAATTTTTGCATCAATATTTATGAGGGAAACTGGTCCCTAATTCTCTTTCTTTGTTATGTCTTTGAATTACTTGGGTTTTAGGGTATTTGTGGCCTCAACAAAAGAGTTTGGCAATATTCCTTCAGTTTCTACTGTGTGAAACCGTTTGAGGACTATTAGTAGTAGTTCTTTGAATGCCTGGTAGAATTCTGCCCTGAAATCATCTGAACCTGGGCTTTTTTTTTTTTAACTTGGGAGGCTTTTAAGGATAGCTTCAATTTGTTTTAAGGACAGCTTCAATTTTCTTTAGGGTTATAGGTCTGTTTAGGTATTTAATCTGATCTTCATTTAATTTTGGTAAATGGTACCTGTCCATTTCTTCTTGGCTTTCCATTTTTGTAGAGTATAGATTTTCACAGTATGAGTTGATAATTCTCTGGATCTCCTGGGGGCCTGTTATATCTCCCTTGTCATTTCTGATTTTCTTGATTTGGATACTCTTTCTCTACATTTTT